>WHYT01014123.1:0-31258 GCA_009806455.1 Tetrax tetrax
CCCCTCCCTCTCATTTGAGAGTTTTCTTGGTAGGGATGAAACCACGAAACAGAAGGCCACCTAAATGAAATTATTAACCCAGAGAAACCACTAAAGGAACTTGATTAATTTGCCAAGTAACAGAGCCCGGTTTGTTCTTTTAGGCAACACATCTTAAAGTAATTGAATCACCCCTTGAAAAAAAACAGTAGATGATTGAGCCCTGAGGTACGCTCGTTCGCTATCGTTAATAAATCTCTCTTTATGAAGGAGGTAGTATGCTTTTCTCATCAGAAACCTGTTAATTTTTTTCTCTCCTAAGTAATTGAATACAAAGTTCAAAATCTATCTGCAGCATCCTTCAAGAAAAAAAAAAAAATCAAAGGTTTATCTCCTGTTTCATCTCAGCAAGTTAATTATACTCTCATAATTGAGTTAAACCAGCAGGTTATTAAAAATACCACAGAATCATTTTCATTTTTTTTTTAACAAAGTACCACAAGCCCCAAATCTTTGGCAGAACCAAGTATCCCAAGACCTAGAACATGCCCTGCATGCTGCAGGAGGTGCCCAGGATCATAAAATCATAGGATGGTTTGGGTTGGAAGAGGCCTTTAAAGTCCATCCAGTCCAACCCCCCTGCAAGGAGCAGGGACATCTCCAACCGGATCAGGTTGCTCAGAGCCCCGTCCAACCTGGCCTGGAATGTTTCCAGGGATGGGGCATCCACCACCAGCCTGGGCAACCTGTTCCAGTGTTCCACCACCCTCAGTGTAAAAATTTTTTTCCTAATGTCCAGTGTGAATCTACCTCCTTTTATTTTAAAGCCATTACCCCTTGTCCTATCACAACAGGCCCTACTGAAGAGTTTCTCCTCATCTTTCCTGTAGGCCCTCTTGAGGTACTGGAAGACCGCTATCAGGTCTCCCCAGAGCCTCCTCTTCTCCAGGCTGAACAGCCCCAGCTCTCTCAGCCTGGCCTCACAGGAGAGATGCTCCAGCCCCTTGATCATTTTTGTGGCCATAACTGAGATATCTGTGACTGTTCTCAAAGAAACCTATTTGTCGTGCCCTGGGATGGAGGGGGAGCACTCAATACTCCACCACGATGTGCATGGTGCTTCCAACTCAAGTATATTTCTAATCAGCATTTCACTTCAAATTTTACCCATTCAACTAATTCCACTAATTCTAGGGAATTACAGAAATAATTGCTATTTTCCAATAGATACAGGCCTGCCTCTCGAGACAGAAAAAAAAAATAAGGAAAAAAAAATCAATGAAGCACTGTTTAAGGAAAGTCAAAATAAGCTATTTCCATCTCCTCATTTGCAATTAACTTCAGAGCATAACACAGTGGGAGGTGGTTCACGGGAAAGTACAACTTCACTGTAATCCTCTCTCCTTTTAAGAGGAAAGATCAGCAGAGACGGATGCGCCCAGGCGGCTGCCAGGTCACAATAACCCCGCTCCCTCCGGGGAGAGGCGAGGGCAGCAGGAGCTGCTGGCCCCACGCTGTGTCCTTGCCAACCTTGCTGGCAGGGTGCTGGGACAGCAGCCGGACCTTCTCTGATTGCCCGCGGTCCCCACCTGCACCACGATGGCGGTGCGAGATGCTCCATCCCTGTCTCCATCTCTGTCTCCATCCCCACCCAAACACAGCTCCCACACCGCTGTCCTCAGGAGATGCCTTCCCAAAGGAGAGGGAGGAAAGGGATGAGAGGCTGATAACAGCCTGGAAGAGCAACCATCTTCTCTGGGAAAAATAGGAGCTGGTGCTTATCAGGTTGGAGCTGGCACGGCGGGGTGGCAGGATGGAACTGCCTTTCCTCTTGCTGGGCGGAATGCTGCCTAAAAGACGGCTGGTTATTATTACCATCTACTTATTTTTTGAAAAAAAAAAAAACCAAACATAATTTTTCTACAGGAACATCCTTTTCCTCTTCCCCGCTGATGACAGCACCACTATGAGAGGTGGCCCAGCAGCACGCCCTTCCCTGGAGAGCTCTGGGGACCCCGTCGAGCGTTTGCTCAGTGGGACGCTCTGACACCGCTTTGCCTTGCATCAACCCTGCTTCACCTAAAAAACTCTCTCTGCTTATGAGCATTTCAGCCACATTACAAAAAAAGCCAGGCCAAGCAACGGTTTGGAGGCAAGAGGGCCCTGAAAGAGCCGGTTCCCCAACATTACCTGGCAGGGCTGGGAGCTTTTCCCTGCTGTCCATGCAAATGTTCCTGGGAGGAGGAGGCCCAGACCCAACCATGCTCTGGGAACCTCCTGCCAGTCTCTGCCCAGAGGCAGAGAATCCAGACTGCGAGGAGGGAGGAGGACATCCATCATGTGCCTCGTCTGACTTTTGGGTTGTGGGTTGGTTACAAACCAGCAAGCGAGCACAACCTGCAGCTCAGAGGCTGGTGCCTGTTAGTGGAGATGCCACCCAGCCAGCTCCTGCATCCCGGTGGATGGAAGTGAGAGCAGGAAAGTGCTGCCATTGCAGGATTCATCCCTCAGACTGAGCCTCCAGCGCCTGGTGACCTTGGCTGGAGAGGAGGATGTGCTGTCCTCCACTTCCCATCCTTTGCCCTACAATATTAAAAGCATCGCTCATGTGGTGACCTGCTGATTGTGCATTAAATATTCACCTACATGATACTTCCTTTGAAGAATTTTCCTTTTAACTGTTCTATTTTCATCGCTGTCCTCATCTCTCCGTAATGCTCCATCTTCTGCTTAAGTGTCATCTCCAGATTTTGTTCCCAATTAATATTTCTATGGCAACTGCATTTAATTTTGAAGTGGTAGCACTCGCTCTGCATGGGGACCTGAGCCTCCTCCCCACCTCACAGCTCTGTGCCTGTGGTGGACGCTTACGCCGTTGCGTTCGTTTTCAAAAGTCATGGTCCTCAGGAGTGGCTTCACCCACTCGCACAGCCTTGGTGCCGCGATGCCAGCCTGGGCACAGCCAGCAGGTTGGTCTAGGCAGGGCTGAGCTCAAGTCTGTCCGTCACCTTGCGATCTCTTATCCCCAGGGACCTTCACGGGCTGCAGCACGGGGTAAAGCACAAATATTTGGGAAACTCACTCGGATTTTGGGAGTGTAATGTAGACACACATGGTAGACCCAGGGGAGCGGCGAGCTCCCCAGGCAGCACAGCCAACACGCTGGGAAACAAGATGTGGTTGGGAATGTGGGAGGCAGCAGAAGGAATTGCTGTATTTGGAAATCCAGCCTCACCCCATGTCCAGCTCCAGAAGATGACCGGTGCTGGGTGGAGACCTTTTGCCCAGACACCCTGAGCTGTGAACCCACTGTGATGGGGTGCAGACACCTCCCTGGCTCCCGCGGCCACCAGCCACTCCCCAAAGTGATGGGGAGGGCACCCGCTCCTGTCCCCGCATGGGTTTCCTCCCCGTTCAAAGGCAGAAGCAATCCGTGAAGGTGACAGGCAGCAGTGGGACAGGGACATCCCACCAGCTCACCACCACTGAGTGCAACCCAGAGCCCTCCCGTGGGCCCTGCACTGGCGGGAGGATAAAAATGGGCACTGAGTGTTAAAATAATCCTGGAATGAGAATTATTTGTGTGTGTGGTTTCCCTGACATGGCTGCCTTTTGGTCTGCGCTGAAACCTCACAGGCATCTCTGGAATGACAGAAATGCTGAGCGTCCTGCTAACGGGGTTTTGCATCCGTCAGCACAGCCCGGCTTGTTTGTGTGGAGGAACCTGTCCGGGATGTGGCTGCGGGGTGGGGATGGGCAGCCTGACAGATGGAAAGCTGGGCTGTTGCCTGTGTAACACACGAGTTCAGAGAGTAAGCTCTATAAATCCACCTTCAAAATCACTTTGTTCTGAGCCAACACCCCTGCCATCGCCGATTCCCTCCTGGCTGCCGTGAAAGTGTCTCCCTGTCACGCGTGGAGGTGGTACGCGCGTAGAGGTCCCTCTGCCACCGAGCTGCTCCTCCAGCAAAGCTCTCATGTGGACAGAGGGATGCACTGGGATATGAGGACAGCAAGTCCACATGCTTGCTGGTGTGTGAGCTCAGACAGCCCAAGGGGCTTCTCTGTGGTTGCAGCATCCCCGGCAATGCATGTTTCCATGGTTCTTTTCTTCCCAAACCATCTCAGACACTCAACATTCTGGGGGTTGTTCCGGTTTTGGCCTCACATGTAAAGTTGGCATCCAGCTTTCTGATCCCAGACGCCATTCCCTGCAAAGTGTCTGGCAGAATTCCTCCCTCCCGCCCGCTGTCCCCACCGCGCCACCGCCGCCCAGCGAAGTGCCACCAGCAGCACGAGTGCAGCCGCCGGAGGTTTGGTTTTACAAGCACCTCCCAGGCAGGCTCTGCTCACAATATCTACATTATTCCACATTCAAATGAGGGAACCGCAGAAAAATGTCATTTTGGACGCCGAGTAACTTAACTCCCCGCAGCTGTGCCTCAGCCTGGGCTCCAGCTGCTCAGCCGCCGCAGGACTCCTCCGCGCTCACATGAGCACCAGATTCCTCCCAAAACTCGCCTCCCAGGAAGGGCACTTACTGTGAATGAAATTTTGGGACTTAGATTTCTTTCCTCAGCTAGTTGGGCCACCCCGCGGCGGTGGCATGAATGTGTTGTTTTTATTGAGCTTACAACTGGAAGGCAGCGCTCCCAGCCACTGCCCTCCCCGGAAAATGCTGTTACCCAAATGAGCCAAATAAGATGCAAAGTCTGGAGAGGAGCAGATCCCTCCCCTCCCCGCGCTGGTTGAGCATGTTTTTTGCTGCCCAGCCCTGCACTGCAGGCAGAGAGATGCCTTGCAAAGCCAAGTTGGCTATGGATCCAGCCTTGCCCCTCCTATGAAATAATTATTCCTGTTGCAATAACACAGCGACATCCTACCCCAAATCAACCCCTGCCACTGCAAGGGTCCACGTGCCCTAGAGACAAGTGGGAGCTACGCTGACACAGCTTAGGGCAGGGTGACAGGCAAGAGACGGCACTTGGGGAGTGCAAGGCAGGGTCACCTCCCCGACACGAGCTCCCCTCTCCTCCTCCTAATGCTGCGGTGAAGCTGGGAGCTTGGCGGTGCGATGGCTGCCAACCCCAAAACGCTAACTGCCCTTCTCATCGAATTAGTCGGCTGGGAGGTGAAGGGCTGCTGCCCTGCCGCAGCCTCCCAGAGCAATGTGTGCTTGCCAGCTCTAGGGAAAGTTATCGATGCCTTTCTCCTGCTGCTGGGCTCCCGGGCAGACTGGTGGCAGCACACGTCCCCCAGACACGGTGCCACAGCCAAGCACGTCCCGCGTCGGGAGCTGCCGCGCAGCCGGCGCATGGCAGGGAGTGTGCCGCAGCGTCCTTTCCCCGTCGCCTCTCATTAACTTGAAGTGACTGTTCCTACGGCTCGGGTGATCAGGAGCTTGCGAGGTCCATACACCCAATGTCATCCTTGAAATGCAAGCGCCAGTCGCCCCGGGGCTCTGTGTCAGGTCATCTCTCCGGATGCATCGGGAAGGCGAGCGCCAGCAGAGGCAGCTCATCACTGACGTGAAGCGTTTTTATCTGGTGTATTTTCAACCGTGATCCATCCCTTCCAAGCTTCCCAGTGCATCCCTGCCCTGACATCCCTGCTCTGGTTCACATGTGTGACTGCAGCCACAGCTTCCCTGTCCGGCAACCCAGCGCTGCGCTGGGTGCATGTCCCAGTGTTGGGTTTCCAGCTGCTCCGGTGGGTTTTTGGGGGCTGGGGACCACAGTGACACCCAGCTTCGTGCCAGCACTGCCCAATGGGGGCTGTGCTGTGGAAAACCCACTTAACAACCCAGGCACCTCCAAAAATCAGTCTCACTCCTCTACATCTCTCGCCAGCTGAAGGACTCCACACCATCCTGGTGAGCACCCAAGGATGGTAAATAATGAGTGAGCTCAGAAAACCCAGCTCATGCTCCAAAACCTTCCTCTCCGCCTGCACTGGCCAGGAAACAGCACCGGTAATAACAGGCACTGGCTTTCTTTTTAACCTGAGATCCTTACGAGTGATCAGCAAATTTGAGAGGCCAATTAAGGAAAATCAGCACTTCATTAGTTTCCTGAAACGCAGCCACCGCTGAAATGAGAGACAGCAGAGCTCAGCACAGTGCTAACCCCCGGTGAAACGCGGAGGAGAATGCTCCAGCCACTGCGAACTGCAGAGAGAGAGAAATCACGATGCCTCACGGAGATGCCATGCCATGGGACGTCGAGGGTCAGAAGGAGTCAGGAGTCCCTTGCTTGCTGGACACAGCGTCCCCAGGGCGCTGCTGGCTCCTGGGCTGCAGATCAGCACTTGGGGAAAAAATAAAATAAAATAGAAAAAGGCATGGCTGCTTTAATGGCGTGAAATGCTTCCCCACCACTTGTGCAGGCTGGCTCCTTTCCATCGGGTGAGCTCATTCTCCACCCTCCTTCCAAACCGCTGTGCCGTGGCCCCGGCCCCAGGAGCTGGCAGAGCCGTGGTGCCACCAGCACGAGTTGACCCTAGCCCAGCGCCCAGTTCCGGGCGTCGAGAAGTCCATCTTCCCTGGCAAATGAAAGGGAAACCCTGAGGTTCAGACTTGGCAGCAAAGGGAGATACCGTTCCCTGCCCTGCATCCCTTCCCTGGGTGATGGTGATGCTTTGTTTTTAAGGCAGCCTTGCAAAAACGGCATGAAAATTTAATCGCCCCGGCACAAAACCTAATAGCTGCTCTTCACACGCACTTCACCGTGATTTATTCTTCCGCTAAAGGCTTCAGACTCACCACCCGCTTGTAGCAGCTTGGTTGTCCCTGGGGAAAAGCAGCACCCACACCAGCCCAGCCCTTCCAGGGGCTGCGGCACTGGGATGCGCTGGTCCCTGATGCTGTGGAGAAAAAGCAATGGAGCAGCTACAATGCCACGCGGGATGGAGGGGCTTTAGGTGCAAAGAGGTTTTCACGCCTCTGTGGATATTGCTGTGAGCACAGTGAGGGTCTGGGAGAGCATGTGGCATCTTCGTGGGCGCGGATCACCCTGGGACGGTGGCATTTCCTGGGCGGGAGTCCCTGCAAGGCCGCACAGATCGCTGCCAGCCCACAGCTGCAAGGAAAAACTTCTCCTTGGAAACCCAACGTGTGCGGTGAGACGCCCCGTGGCGCAGGCGATGGGCTTTGGCTCTTTAACCTTCCCCTGGACTCGTGCTCACGGAAAGCCATGATGTTTGTCACGAGACCACCCTTTGGTTAAAAGCAGAGACCCTGATTCTGTAACAATTTGGTAACGAATTAATGACATTTTCCAGTGGAAAAGAAATTGTGAAACTCTCCCGGGAGCTTCTGATGCGACCCAAACAATCTGTCAAGTCAAGCCGACTGCAGTCTGGCTGCTCGGCGTCTCGTGCGGGCTCTGAGCTCATCACCAGCCTAACGAGCAATAAATAAGAAATCAGGAGGATGACGGCGGACGCCAGGGATGAGCCAGGGGTCTTCGGCTCCATCAATACCCCTCAGTGAGGAGACCCGAGAGGGGAGGAGATGCAGACGGATGTTGGGTTGTGTGTTGGGTGATGGGTTTATTTAAAATATCAAGAATATAAATATCTTTTAAAATATAAATAAACCCCTTGGCAAGGGTGGCGTGCCACAGTCCTTCAAAACCTGGACTGCAGCACCTCCAGACCCAGCCCCACGCGGTGAGTCACTCCACATCAGCACGGACATCCCTAGCCACCGTCGACAATAGTATCAAGAAAGAAAAGATGCTTATAACAACTAATAGCTGGGGCTAAAGGAGAGATTATCATTATCCAAATTGCCTGCTCCTCAGAGAGAGCTGGGCAGGTTTCCAGGGATGCAGTGCATCCGGTTTCCGTGGGCGGCCGGGGGATGCTGCACGCTCCCCCAAGCAAGACGGCGGCACCAGGGTGAGGGGGTGAAGGGCTGAGGACCCCCGTGGAGTAACGCCCCGTGGGATCCCCACAAAGCAGGAGACACCCTGGGAGAGGTTTTCTGGACTCAGAAGCGGGTTGCAGCTCATTGCAATTCCTCAGCAGCATCTCTGGTGAGTCAGGATGGAACGAGAGCTCAAGGGTGCTGTGAAGCCAAATGCCCAGATTATAAACAGGGAGAGAAACGCTTATTTCTCGAGGAGATCTGCTGTCGTGTCGGTCCCCGCGTCCCGAGTTCCCCGATTTACAGTTAGAAAGTTTGCATTGGCTGTGCTTGGAATCATTAAGCTACAAACCATACACTAATTATGGTGCCCTGGGCAAGAACGTTAATCCAAAGAGCATAAAATTATAATGACTTTCTTGGCTTAATTAGACCAAACAAGATAAACAGTCCAAATAACAACTGCAGCTCTGGCACATTTACACTCCCAGCTCAACCCATTGCGTGGCTGCAGGACGGTGGTGGGGAGTGGTAGGAGAAGGGACATCCTGCAGGCAGGGGGGTGATGGAGCATCATCGACCAGCCCCACGGTGCCGTTTCAAGCTCGTGCTGAGCCCAACATGGAGGCACCACATGGCAGCGGGGATGTTCCCACCTCTCACATCAAGCTACTCCACAGCCCGGTGTTTCCCCAGCCACCGTGGCCTGCAAGGTTGCAGGAGGATGCAGCCACCACCGCCACCACGCTGTACATCCCTCCAGCCAAACCGCCACGCATCCGCAGGGACAGCACACCCCAGCACGCACACCAGGCCAAAGCTCCCATCGCACCGGGGCAGGCAGGGCTCACCCCATCCACCAAATTCAGGAGGAGCCACATGGGTTCCCGTGCTTCTTACCAGCCCCGTGCCAAGGGGCCAGCGGCTGAGCCCCGGGACCCAGGGAGGTGGCCTCAGGCAGGGTCAGAGGAGCCGTTTCCGAAAGTACGGCTTAAGCGTAACGCTCATTTTATCTGCCTAGTTATTTATTTATTGCTGACTGGGAAGCGCAATACAAAAGCTAATTATTTGATAAAAGCTTTGGGCAGGGTATTAATGAGCCAGACTTCTAAGCAGATTTCTAAACCTCTTTTCTGTCTCCGGCTGCAGGAGCGGAGGTCACTGCGTCGGAGCTGCACAGGGCCCCTTTCACGCGCGGCTGCGGCTCGCCCTGCTACAGCACCGCGCAGGGACACATGCGTTGAGCCTCCGCTGCAGCAAAGGCCTGGTATCCCTTTTTTCCTCCCTCCTGGAGGAATGCCGGTTATTCCCAGTGCGGGGGTCTGAAAGAAGAGAGTGGGAAGACGATGGGCACGTGGTTCAGCAGCCAGGATGCAAAGGTGACCACCTGCAAACAGCAGCGCCCTGCTGCAACGCAACAGGCATCATGTCCAGCGTGGGGGCCCCAGCTTTGGACTCATCGTGTCCCTGTTTCCTCGAAGTTATTTTGCCAGACTACCCAGAAAACACAAAGAGTCGGCTGGGTGCTGGCATTCCCTCTGACGTGCCCCAACTGCTGCCCTCAGGTACAAGCAGGAGCCCCCCCCCCGGCAGCTCAGGGCCTGCAGTAAGGGCAGGGCGCACGCAGGGTGCTGGAGCCACTTTCTGGGCAAGAAACCCCCACTTTGGCATTTGGACTGACCTCCCCTGCGGCCGGGGAGCTTTCCTCTCCCTCCCTCCATCACTGATAGGCTTTATGGGCACCAGCCAGAGCCATTCCCCTATAACCTGCTGTTAAATCCAGCCATAAATCCCAGCTTCCAGCTCATTTCTGCCTCTCCAGGCGACACCCTCGAGATGAAATGTTGCTCATATTTGCGGCCACGCTCAGCAAAAAGGCTCAGACCAGAAGCGTGTGGCTGGAAGCCCCAAGGCGGGGATCCCACCCCTCCTCCCCAGGCTCTCCCCGGGTGCTTTCCGCCCACCAGCAAGCCTCAAGTCTATCTTTTTTTAGGGGAAAATTAAATAAATCCATCTCTTTTTTTCCTGCTGGCTTGTGTCCGTGCAAGGCTGGGTAAGCCAGCCCTTGTACAAACCCACCTCCCACCCACTCAGAGCAATGAAACCACTCAAACGTTTTAAAAATCGCACGTGAGCCAATAAATTTTGTAATCACAACGTAACAGAGACGATCTCTGGGCAGGTAAGAGATTAGGAAGATAAATGACATCTCTAAAGGATGTTTTAGCCCAAAGCAGATCTATTTCAAGTGCAAATGGAAGGTTTTTTGGGGGGTTGGATCAGGTGATGGGGCTGCCCACAGGCAGGGCTTGGCCACTGAGCTTTCATGGGGGATGTTGGCCATCGCTTCTGGTGTGATGGAGGGGCTTGAAGGGTTTCCCCTCCAGCAGCCCAGCCAGTGAGCCAAACATGACTCTTACACTGGAATCCTTATTGGTTGAATAATTTGAATTTTCTCTTAACTTGGAAAAATTGTGTTGCCTTGAAACAGCAACAATTTCAAATCAGGAGGAACAACTGCACCTGCGCAGAACCACAGGCACTGCCCACAAGCAAAGCACGTCTACAAGGTGTGGAAATGCAAACCACTCGTTTGTTCCAGTGATTAAATCACCATCAATACTAAAATCAAATTGTGCACAGGGGCTCTCCCTCCCATCCGTGCTTACAAAGCTCCCTGTGGGGACAGCCACCCAACGGCTTCCATAGCCCAGCACCTCTTCTCTGTTAGTAAAACATCAGGGTTTTGTGAGGATGCGACACGTGAAAGAGTAGCAACGATGAGGGAGGTTAGAGAAGCCAATTCCAGATCCTGTGTGAGCAGAATGAATTGCTCTTAAAAAAAATTATAATCAAGAACTTTTCCTTTCTTCCTTTTTTTTTTTTAAACAAGGTCGGTATGTGATGTGTATAGTCTCAAAAGGAGATTTACTAGACACCGCTGTGACTCAGGCAAGATGTAATTAGAAGAGGGGAGGAACATTTATCATTTGCCAGAGTGAATTAGGTATTTCAACTTCTCAAAAGAATTGAACGCAGAGGGTGAATTTTTTTCCAATTTCTCTCACATCTCCAGTATTATTAAGTTCAGCTAGAAAACACTCGAGACAAATTGACTCATCTGAGCCCATCTCTTTATAATTGTTACACATTTTAAATTGCTTTAGTTAGATAAACACTTTGCATAGTGGTTGACAGGCTCTGTTTTCTGGACGCAATATTAAAAATATCAAATAATATCTCTTCATCTATGTCTGAAACCACCTTTAAAGTCATACATACATGCAGAGATATTATTCCTTTCCTATTAATAGTAAGGCATTTTTTTCCTCTTTTCTTTCTACTTAGCAGGAAGTTTATAAGCTCACGCTGTAAATGCTTGGGCCATCAGACATGGATATGTGTACAGAAATCATCGCCGTAATGCATATTCATTGTGTAAGCCTATACAGTGCGTTGCCCTAACAGACAGTGCATTTGCACAGAATATATTTATCTGCACTTATGGCAGCGAGGAACCTAAAGCCGCCCAGTTTTTATTGACTCCAGCAAGCCGGAGGCTGGGGACAGCCAGCACTGGGGCTCCAGGGCAGAGCTGGAGATGCTCAGCGTCTCCCCAGAGCCCAGCAAATTCTTTCCTTCGGCTCCTTTCCCCAGTGTCGGTGTGCACGTGAGATGTTTCACGGGTCTCATCCAAAAGCTCCTGAAAGATTCAGGGAGAAGGGAAGAATTTGGGTCTGTACTTGGCCAGCGCGATCTCAGATTGCATTTGGAAGACTCAAGAGCTCTGTGAAAACCCAAAGCCAGGCAAAATAATTGCTGATACAGAGACATTTGAGCAGCTCAGGCATGCATTAGATAAGGGATCGTGTTTCTTCTCACCCTCCCCTTGGCTCATGTGCTTCCTTTCCACATTGTTTTATCATGAACAGAAAATAATGAGAGACAGACAGAAAGGGAGAGCCTGCCAACTGTGTGATTTATGTTGACTTTTGAGCTGAAATCGTTGATAAAGCATCCAAAGCCTTGCATGACAACAAGCAGGGGCTGCAGCAAAGCTGCGTGCTACTCTGCCCTCTCACTGCCCGCGGAGCCGGCAGAGGAGGAAGAGAATAAGGGCAGAAACATCGCAGTTGTGCTGGTTTTGTGCAGACACCAGCCAGAAACATAGGGATGGTGAGGCTGGGTCAGGCTCTCCCAACCTCGGGGTCCCTTCCTGCACCCATCCCCACCTCTGCTCGAGCCCCTGACCCAACCCAGCCAGCCCTGCCCCGGGAAGGACACGGCAAACTGCCTGCTCCGAAAAAAGGAAAAGCAGATAAAGCACCACGCACCCAGGATACGGGGCTGCAGCCTGATGTTGACAGTAAATACCACTTGGCTGCTCAACACCCTGCTATAAAGCCCCCAAAGATGGAGATGGAGACCATGTGTCTATGGTGGGATGGAGGGAGCATCTCTGCAGGGAAGTGCCCATGGTGGGACAGAGGCTTTGTAGCTTCACAGCCCAGTCTGCTGCAAAGTCGCACAAATAACCGTGTCAGCACAATTTTTCACAGGGCCGAGATGGAAATAAACAGGTTACCAGAGCCCAATACGTATTTATTCATTGCTATCCCAGCCATGGGGCCGGGGGGAGCGGGATTTACCCCGTCTGCATGGGGCTCGTCAGGCCAGCACTGCACTGCCTGGCTTTGAGGGCAGCAGAGCCCGACGGGGCAATTAAGGGCTTTAAATGCACAAAAGAAAAGCTCAGGGCTAATTTTCCAAGTGGGATGGATGGGGGGCTCCAAGAGCAGCACGGAGCTGCCTGGCATCGCTGCGCTCACAGGGAGTGTAAACCAGCAGCACTTTGAGGTTGAGATGGGAATTTGCTGATTTAGGGCAAAAAGCAACAGAGCCATGCAAACCATCTCAATTTTGTCTTGGGCGGGACCCCCATCCTGCCTGCCTGCAGCCCATCCACCTTTCCCTTTCCCTGCCCTTTTTCTCCCCCAGATACCTGCCGATGGGATCGGGCAGCACCAGCATCCCTGGGTTTAACACCAAGCTTTTTTAATTCGGGGGGGATTTTTATGAAAACACTTGAGTGCTTTTTTTCACACAACCCCAGTGAGTTGGTTGCCCAACACAAAAGGATGATATCTGCACTGGGAGGGCAGAGCTGTCCCGACACATCATCACTGGGAAATACGGTGCTAATATCCCCTTCGCAGAGGGGAAGGGGAGGGAATGGCTCCTTTCAAGTGCCTCAAAATGAATTTAATTTAGAATGGATTTCACATTCGCGTTTGATGAATTAAAACCAGTGTGGTTTAACAACTATGTAATGGGTTATATATATGATCTGTTAAACAGGTGTTTGAGGTTTAGCAATTATATAATAAGAGACTCATACATATTACAGTAGATAAACTTCAATAAATATGTTCTTAATCAGGCAGAGAGCACTCAACATACAATTACCGTCCCTGCCACATCTTGTTGAAACGAGCAGCTGATTCAGTGCACGATGGGATTTTATGTGCTGCTTAAAAAAAAAACCCATGTCTCTTGTTTGTGCTGCTGAGGTGCTGGAGGGGGGTCTCTGTGCTTTCCACCCCGGGAGCTGGGGCAGCTCCGAGAGCCGGGTAGGAGCCTCAGCGGCTGGTTATCCCCCATGGGATATCCGTGATGGGGATCCGTGTGAGCCGCTCTCGCTCCTGCCCCCCTCTCCCCACCTTGCTACCCACACGTCTTCATGCACCAAGATGGACGGAAAGGGACGCAGGATGGAGAGTTTCATCCCAACGGATGGATTTGCATTAGGAGGCCTCAAAATGAAGCAATCCATGCCGTGCTCGTGCCTCCCAGGTTGCTCTGGGGAGGGATGCAGAACCGGAGTCCCGTCACGGGGTTAACACTGCGACGCTTTGCCTAATTTGCCACGTTCCTAGCTCGGGTGTTAAATCTAATTAGCAAGTTAGCACTGACTTTCCCAGCCATAAAACAGCGGGGGGAATCCCCAAGAACTGCTGGAGACAAAGGCGTGCGTGGCTTTGGCGGCTTCTCCACATCCCTGCGTCCTGGAAAGCCGGCTTTCGCCCCAGACTGGGGGACAAGTGGACAAAGGCGCCCGTGCCAAAGCATCCCACAGACAGGAAAATAAACATGGCTGTTATGTCCAACGGAAAAGCACCGCGGAGCTCGTTTTGTTCTGTGCACAGACCTCGTGCAAAAGTTTGCAGTGGGACTGAGCAAAGTTGAACCCAAGGGGACGCAAAAGGTTTACTTCCAACCACATGGATCTTTGCATAAAATGGCTCCTGAGCATCCCAAAGGAGGAGTGGCATCTGCCCCCACAGAGCTGTCCCGGGCCCTCTCTTTCCCAGCCCCTAATCCCCACAAAAAGCCAGTAAACCATCGAGCAACAGGCCAGCCCAAAGGGCCTCCTCTGGGTGTTGCAAACACCCACAGCAACATCAAGCCAACCTCCAAAGTCGCATCCACAGCTCCATGCTCCCCCAGGCCCCTCTCACCCCGCGTCACAGCTGGGTTGGCATCCCCTGTGCTGAATTACCATCCTCCTCTCTGCAGCCATCGCTGCTGAAATCGGGGAGGCCTGGGCCCCGCACGGGCTGCAGGACCCCCTCTCTCCCCACATCCGACGTGCGGGACCCCAGGGACGCAGCACTGCCGGCGACAGGCACACCAAGGCAGGGAAGGCGGCGACCCGCGGTGCGGCGATCCCTCTTCCTGGGGAAATTTTCCTCCCTCTCCCCTTGACTGCACAAGATGAGCACATTTTTAAATATAACCTTAGCGCTGGCTGATCGCCGGCTCGCTCCGGCTTGGGAATCTGAGTCGCTCTCATTGATTTCACAGCAGCTAAATGCACCGATAGCAGGCGTGCCCGGGGGACAGGCGGCTCCTCCGGCACAGCCTGCCCCGGATTAACGATTCCTGCCAACTCACTGCAGCTGCGGAGCGCTGGCTCGCTGGGTACAGGTCAGCAGAGCTTTATATTCCTCTGCTGGTGCTTTTTTCCGTCATTACCGGTGCAATTTTATCGATGGTTGTATTGCTGGCTATTTAATTATTGCTTCTTAATCCCTTCAGGCAGATGAGACATAAAAGCAAAGGCCATTAGTGACTCCGGCACGGGGACATTAGACCGGCAGGCAGAGCAAATCCCAGCCCGGATCATGCTGCCCACCTACGGTCTCTGCGCTGGACAACCACGTGGGAAGTGGCATGCCAGAGGGAGCAGCGCTTTAAATAGAGACATGAAAGGGGGGAAAGTAAGGAGGAAGGTGCCCAGGGTGTCCCAGCATCCATTTCCATCCCCCCAAGGGCACGCCAGCCCGTGGGCACAGGCACCCACTGCAAAAGGCAGCCAAGGGCTGAGCATCCTCGGTGGGTTTTTCTGATGAGCCCCTGTTCACAGCACCCAAACCCCTCCGGTTCTGCACTGGGGACAGTCCCGTGAGGCTGTCACCCCCATCACAGCCCCGCTGAGCTGCAGCTGACAGGCTCAGGTGGAGGGAAAGCAAAAGACGTGTGCTTCTTTTTTTAGACCTGAACAGAGTAGTTGTACAATTTCAGCTTATAAATAATTGAAGGGCTAATGTGAGCTCAAACTGAGCACTTATTAAATGGAAACGTCCCTGTTGACAGATGAATTCCTGTAAATTTTCTTTGGTTGAGCTCAGATGCCCATTTTCTGCTTTGAAGCAGATGAGGTCACCCCGGCTGGACAGCACACGCTGTGCCTGGCAGGGGTTTGGGCCTTTGGGAAGAAAAAAAAGATCATAACAATAACTGTGGTAATAAAGGACTGAGATTTTCAAGGCTGCAGGATGGCGTATACAGGAGCTCAGTGCACATATTTGCCTCCTCTCTTCTCCAGAGGCCCAGAGAGGGCCCCTTGGGATGTCCCTCAGCAGCTGGGGACATCCCGACAAAGCCCCCGTGCATCACCCCAGGGACCGCGGTCCTGGTGGTGTGGGAGGGATGGGGGGAGGAAGGTCAGGACCCTCAAAGGACAGGCAGTGCGGAGCCACGGCCACCCCAGCGTGCCGTCCCCTCTCCCCGCACTGCCGCTGTGTTTATGTTCTGCCTTCCTTCAATTATAATTAATAGTGGCTCATTATCAGGAGGGGACCGTTTATAAGATTCAATTAGAAGCCATTTATTTTAATGCTTTTGAACACAAAATGAGTTTGATCTCAGGAAACATTTCATTAGCATAATCTTCCCATAACAAGATCATCTTCTGAGCTTGACATATGTACAAACCGGTACCAGGAGGAGGAACCGCGTCCGAGCGGCCGCGGCCCTCGGATGCCGAAACGGGAGAAGGTGAGCGGGGCGCTGCCTGCACCCTGCCCGCTTTTCCACTGTTGGCGGACAGGCATCCTCAGCCAAGGGCTTGGTTGTTTTGTG
This sequence comes from Tetrax tetrax, assembly GCA_009806455.1. Lineage (NCBI taxonomy): Eukaryota > Metazoa > Chordata > Aves > Otidiformes > Otididae > Tetrax > Tetrax tetrax. Next base: position 16,271 of record WHYT01014123.1, read on the forward strand.
GGAGTTTGGCTCCCACCTCTCACCCTCTCCCCATCACCGGCACCAAACGGCGGCTCTCGGAGCTGGCTCACCACGGCAGGCACCAGCACGCTCCGTCGTGCCGGAGCCACGCACCCAGAACCGAGCCACCACCAACCCTTTGCCTTTGAACAAACACAAACCGGGGGCTGATGGCAACGCTCCCGCTGTCCTGCCCGGCTGGAAACCAGCCCGCTCCAGCTCTTGCGCAGGGCAAGAAGCTCTCAGCAAACCTGTGCCACGGCACAGAGAGGGAGTGAGATCATTTTATTTGACTGTTCAGCTTAGGAAATTTAGTCATGAGGCAGGAATGAAAACTTGCATCTACTCCAAGTCAAAATACTCAATTCAGCATGGCCATTTTTTTTTCCCTGAGGATAATCATTGCTGATTTGTTGCCCATATGGAAGATGTACTGGTTTTCCATACACCGGATGTTATACATTTCATAACCTAAGCCGTCCATATATTCAAAGTAATATGAAATCATTCACTTACACTTAAGCTGTACAGTGCACTGCCATGTATTTGGGGGATAAAATTACGCCATGAATGTATTTTTAAAAGCTTGGTCTTTATAAGAACCCTGTCTGAAGCTGTTGCCTTGCAGGGGATGATGCTCATGATGTTCTGCTGCATCCACAGCCAGATAAATCACCCCAACCCTCCCTGCCAGCACAAGGGGCAGGCACCAAGCCCAGGCAGTTCCCAGCCCAGTTTGGCTCCCAAATCGTTGCAAATGGAGAGAGGAGAGGAGAAAAAAAGGAGTATTATTATTAGAGCACTGGCATTAGGGAGCAGGCGTGGGCAGTGCCTGCTCTGCCACCCTCTCCGCTGCCCAAAACCAACCTCGCCCTGCCCGGCTCTGCGTTTCCCAGGATCGGGTTTTAAAGCCACCTAAAACACAGGGAAATAAATTCTCTTCCGAAGAAATCTCCAGTGCCACAGCTCCAGATGATCTGTGAGTACAGGAGGCAGTTCTCAAATATTTTAAGTGTATGGGCCATACATTCTGGGAAACATAACGTACACAGCGAAAAAAATATTGCTTCCCCATATGGGCTTGGAGAAGCTGCGGATTACGGCGTGCGGAGCCAGATGGCCGGTAACTCAACGCAGCTGAACAAAAATCTCCAGGCCAAATTCAACCCCACAACAACCACGCCGAGCCCAAAGGGCTTACACCAGGGTTTCACTTGGCTCCTCGCATTTGACTCCTGCAATATGTGAGTTATCTGCTGGTGGAAGTCGTTTCATGACGGGTGGCTGGAATCTTGTTTCTGCAGTTGTTCCTCCCCCTCTTGTGCGGGTCTGTCCCTCCTCCCCAAGCTGCGGAGCGGATAGAGATCCCCCAGCTCTCCCACTCCTGGGCTGGGAGTGGGACAATTTGGGTTGGGAAAGACCATATCACACCAAAGCCTTTCCTACCCACACCATAGGCTCTCCCTCCTCCTTCAGGTACCAGATGTCCTCGATTTGTGGCTGACCACATACATGTACCCCCTTTCTTGGCAGCTGACCCCAGCTCTGCACCTTTGGTGCCCCATCGGACACTCCCACCTGCAGCTTGTGGCTTTTCTTCAACATTTCAGCCGGAATAAATTAACAAAAAAAAAAAATCTATTTTTGTGCTTAATTTCCTGCGTAGCTCAGGGGGTGAATAATCCCCAAGCAGCCCCTGCAAACCTTCTTGATGCCCACACCAGAACCAGCTTGCGTTTGCCCACCAGTGGCATAGGGCTGCAGTGGGAGCTGGGCCACAGCCACGCACCGAAACCGTGTCCCCGAAGGTCCTGGGGGGACCCAAACCCATGAGGGGCACCGGCACTCCCGCAGCCATTGTGGGCAAAGGGCATCTCGCACTGACCGCACCCGCGGTGGGATTAAGCAACCGATTGCATGTAGGGATGGAAAACCAAGGTACTTCATGAAAGGCGATTAAAATGCCATTTGGTACCACACAAAGTTTGTTTTCAGCTGTTACACCAGTTAATAACTGGCTTGGGAAGGATGGACGAAGGCTAGAGCTCCCCAGCCCACGGGCAATGCCAATGCCACTGGGCCAGGCTAAATCTCCTGCCACCTTCGAGTCACCGTATTTTCCCTGGGAAGTCGGAGCACCCGGCATGCCACGTCCTGCGCGGCGGCTTGCCGTGACTCACCCAGCAAGTCTGCCCATGGAGGCACCCATCCCGCACCTTTCCCTTTGCTCTCCGTGCGTTGCCGTCATTATGAATCATTAGTCTGAAATAAGGGCACCAGATGAGTCATTGGAAGGAGGTGAAAGGAAAACCAGACCAGCCGCATATTAAAACTTGCTGTAACAGTAAAAGGCGCGTGTACGTAAATCATTTTAGTCTGATTACGGCCATAACGCTTTCCTGAGAACACGCCAACTCATGGAAAAAAACGCTGAGCTCGGACATGATTCTGCTCCCCAGCCAAGGGCACTGCCCCAAAAGCCACCAAACCTGGTGGCTTTGCTTAATATGGGGCTGAGATGGGATGCTGGGGGGCACGGACCCCACGCAGCCTCGGAGCAGGCACCCTGGCATGCCACAGTGCTGCCAGGACGGACTCTGCTGCTTTAAAATGGATACGGAGCGGCTCTATGCGCGTTTGGCGCGTGTCAGTGCAACCCAGACACTTGGGCAGTGCCTTCACCGTAACAAAGTGGAATTTAACCGTAGCTCAGGGACGGATCGGATCCCTCAGCACAGCGCTGGGGTGCCCAGGTCGCATCCATGTCACGTGCAGGAGCCCGGGTGCTGCCACAAAACCAGATTCCTGAGCTTGCGGACACCCACCGAAACCAAGCCAGGGAGAAACAGCCCCTCAGCCCCGCAGAGAGCTGCTGCTCCGGGCGAATCTGCCCAGAGAGGGGAAGGCAGGAGCTGCGTTCACGGGATTAAAGTCAATTTACTGTGTGACATGGATTTAGATTACCGGCCGGTTACGGGGCAATTAGATGTGCTCAGCATCACCCCGGAGGGGAGGGAGGGGAGAGAAAGGGAAACGCTGCAGAAGAGCCCAGCTCTGTATTTAATGGAGAAAAACCATCTCCCCTCGTTAGCCCGTGTCTGTGTTGGGGTCGAGGGATTTTATAGGAGTTCTTGGAGTTCTGTGCGCATTTGCACAACGAGGCTCCCTGCAATCCCGGAGAAGGGGAGAGCAGAGAGCCCCTCGGTGCACCGTGCCCTGCTTGCTGCTTGGCCTGGTCACGGCCGGTGGGAGGGAGCCCTGACTGCGCCAGCCAGCACCATGGTACCGCCGGCTCATCCCAAATTGTTCACATTCCTCCCCTAATCTCCAGGTCACCCGTGCTGCTCCTCTGGGCACCCTGCGGGAGCTGGGGGCTGTTTCCTCCCCTGCCCTCCCCGGTGCTGCGGAAAGAGCCTTTGCATCTGTCCCAGAGAAAGCAGAGGATGGGACGGAGACCGATGCGGGGCTCCAGAGCGACACGGGCAGACGTGCCCTTGCTAAACAGAAATATCTTTCCTCCAGCTAACACCAATGCTAAATCGGAGCGGTCTGCTCCTCCCAGACCATGCAGCCGAGGCAGGCGTGCGATGAACCCCGCATTTGCGCACGCGGCGAGGCACTAAATAACGAAGCACGGTCCTCCAGCTCTTGCCCACCTCCCTGCCAGGACTGGTGCGTCCCAAGTCTCTTCCGTGGGTAAGGCAGAAAAGAAGATGATTTTGAGCTGTAGATAGAGGTACAGGGAGCACTCTGCAATCCCTCTGGCTTCACTTCGCCAAGGTCTGTGTTTACCAAGTCAGCTCCCTCCCTGCCAAATACAAACATGGTCCTTAGGGGAATAACAGAGGGAAAAATTTGGATGAAGAAGCTTTAGAAAAAAAAAAAAAAAAAAAAAGAAAAACCGAAATGCACACACAAATCCTGCACTCATCATCGCAGAGACAGCCTGAGGTCCTTCACTGCCCCATCCAGCCCTCAAGGCCGAGCAAACCACCACAAAACCCCACACGCTTTCTGTGGGGCAGACCACGGCATGGCCTCCCAGCAAGTGTGAGCCCTCAGGGATAAGCCAGGCTTAATTACTTATCTCTCATCCTTTTTAAATTTTCTCTCCTCTGGTCCTCTATTTCTAGACCACAGCCACTGCTTATCCTCTGCCACGGTGGGATGCGGTGCTGTCCTGGCCTGTGGCCGTGTGTATAGGATGCTCTGTCTATTAAGGACATGGGGGGCTTTGAAACTTCAACGCCCACCCCCAAGGCTCATACTCCATCCGCTCAGCTCTCTGCCAGCTGACAGAGACAGATTGCAGTCAGCCTACGAGGTCTGAGCAAACAGGAGAGGGACGAGGGGACGGGAGCCCACCCTCGCTTTTATTTGCCCAGCAGCAGGGCCATGTCTGGGATTTGGGGCATTAACTCATGTGGCATTTGGGGCATTAACTCCCAGCTCTGCCACCCCAGCGCCATCCCCAATCCCCCCACACCTCAGCATCCTCCCGCTGCACGCACGCACGCCGAACAGACATGGAAGAGCATCGTTCACACACATTTAAATAAATGACGCTGCCGCAATACTGAGCTGCACAGCCTGCCGACAGCTACGTTAGCGTCCCATCAGCGGAGGGAGAAAAACCTCTTCTTCCCCCCGGCCGGGACGGAGGAGCTGCGTGCAGCCAGGCAGCCGTCGTGGCTGCTCCCCTTGGCAGGGCCGACCGCGGCGCTCAGGGGGATTGAAAGGGAAGTTTGTTTTCAAGTCAGTTCAGTCCAGGTTTCTGGGTTTTCCAGATGGTTTGGCTGTCTGGGGATGCCTCTTGATGCCTTTCGCAGAACGAGCCCTCCCTAGAATATGTGAAATGTGAACTAACATTGAAGTCCAAAGACAGATTGCAGGGACATGTTCTTCTATTCAAAGCAGGAGACTGAAAATACAGATGTGTCCAGATATCGAAGGGCAGCTTTTCCCCTTCACCACTATGGTTGTGGGATTCTTTTTATAGCCCAAATACTGATGTAAAACAAGCTTTTCCTAAACCATCTAAAGTTAAGAGCCTGTTTCAGCAGTGGAAATCGCTATTTCCATGTGGGACAGTCCCATGCGTGCAGGAAACAGGAGGCTGGGGGAAAACAAGGGCATTCCTGGGGAGGACATCCCTGGATGAACCACGGCCTCCAAAGGGATGTGCAATATTGCAGAGGGACTAAATGATTGCTTCAGGCCCCTTCCAACCAAACTATTCTATTAAATTCTGTTTGTGCTGGTGACCACCTCTAAAGCATCTCCAGTAGATCCCACTGCACACCCAGGGAAGCATCCAAGCCACCACCTCTTTTCATCTGTCACCCCTGGAGCCAGCAGTCCTTGCACAGACCTTATTTTGCAGCCACAGCTGTTGGAAAACCTCCGTTTCCACTTGCTGTTTTTAAGGAGTTTCTGCAGCTCCAGCATCAGCCCCACGCAGAGAGGAAGGCACGCTCGCTGCCTGCTTTAAACCAGAAAATCCATACATGGTAGAAAAGTTTTTAAAAGCCGTAATCACTGCAATCTCAGATAGAGCCAGCACGCGATGGAAAGAATTTCACAATTGGCAGGGCAGGAGAATCAATTTAAGGTGTTTACACAATGCAAAGCTCCCAGTGTATAATTATCATTTTATAGTCAATCAATTGTAATTCTGATCCAGGAGCGTGCCGCGGAAAAATTAGCATTCAGGAGCACCTTTGATAAATTAGCGAGGATTATGGAGTTGGTGTTTGCAGAGATTTTGGTCTGCCACCAAGGGATGATTTGAAAATGGCCAGGTTTTTGCCTCCACCGTCGAATCCACCGGGGGCTGAGGAATTTAAAGCTGTTTAGTTCTGGAAGAGAAGGATTAAAGCTATGGAGAGGGCAGGGATCTATTTTGTGTTTGATGCAAAGAAGCTTTGGGGAATGCTTCAGCTCTCTGCGCACGAGATTAATACACATCACTGTATTAATTATTAGTATTAGAGCAACGCCTAGAAACCCCAGCAGTGGGAACCCTCCTGTTCAAGGAACTGGATATTTCAGGTTTGATCCAAATCCTGCTGAAGCGACCCAGGATCTGAGCCCACCAACCTCCTCGGGGTCCGGGTAAGGCCCCTGGAAGGGATGGCTGGGCCCGGTGAGGGTGCTCAGGGGCTTCCCAGGGACCCCTCGCTGCTGCTGCTGCTGTGGATCAGGGTGACCCCAAACCGGGCGCAAGGAGAAGCTGCTTTCCAAGGAACAGCCAGATAATGGTTAAATGACCCCAAATCACCCGAGTGGAGCCACAAATCTTTCCCAAATGAAATCTCAGGCAGGGGTTGATGAGTGTTTCCAACAAAGAAGGCAACAAACCCAACGTCATCCCCGCATGTCCTCGTCCCGAGAGCCGACACAGCACAGGACCATTTTGCAGGGGACCCTTGCGACCGTGGGGCACAGTGCTGAGCCCAGGTGGGTTGGGGTACGTTGGGCACGTTTCCCACCCAGGGTTTGTTTTGTCTCAGGTACCCAGCTCAGACAAAATGATGCAGACCGGAAACACAGCCCTTGATTTTCAAAAAACAAAAGCATCCCCAGTGGGAATGAGAAGCCAAACCCTCAAAAGCTTCAGTGAGGCCAAAATCAGTCAACGCTTGGTGTCAGGAAAAGCAAGACAGGTTCATCACAGACGGACAGCCGCTCCCGGGAAACCCCAGCACTGCCCGCCCACCTCACTGGTCTTAAGGGCTGAAACTGTTCCCAGCAACCAGCAGAAAACGAATCCAGTAAGAAGAGATGTTTTTCTGCTGGGTGATGAATGACTTACATGGGCTCACAGATTCTGAACATGGAAAAACAGCTTCCAAAAACCACTGAACCAAGAAGCTGAGGGTCAGGGTGTTTGCTGGCAGAAAGGGTGCTGGAGGGAGATGTTTGGGGGTGGGCAGTGCCCTGCACGCCAGCTCGCCATCCACGAGCCCCTCTGTGCCTCTTCCTTTGGGAAAAGGAGGAATTTGGAAACCCCCAGCCATGGAGGAGCCAGGCTTTTCCCCTCTGGCCTGTCCCATCACACTTGTTTCTTAAAGCACCTTTTAGCAGCAATTAATAGACAAAAAGGGATGGAAAAAAAATTATAACTAAGAAGAAAAAGCAAAAGGGCCCCAAGCAGCAGCTGATACTGGAGCAGTGTGACCAACGCTCCCTCACCAGCCCCATCCTTGGGGAAGACGCGGCCGGGGTCTCCGCTGCAGGGAGGGGAAGCTACTCCCTACACACAGCTCACCACTCATCTGTGCCGGCTTTATCATGGAAATACTGGGAGCCCAGTCTGGTGGCGATAATCGGCTCATTCTACACTGTTTCCTCGAGGGGGTAAAGATCATGGAGCATTAACACAACGGATGTGCACTTTGAACCAGAAGCTGTTCCCTGGGCTATAAATCAGAGCCTGCCACCGCAGCACAATGGCCCTGAAATTAATTACCCTGTCGCTTTGGCCCAGAGAAAGCGCCTTGCACCGTGCCGGATGCACACAGACCTGTGGGACAGTCCTGGGGACGTGCCGTGGGGTGGCCGGAGCCACCAAAGGTGCCTGGCTGCCAGCCCAGGGGTTTTTCAGACACACAGCTCCTTTGAAACCTCTGCAGCTGTGCCTGGGAAGGTCTGTTCTGCTCCCTCCTCATCCTCATGATGCTGCCATGTTTCTCTCCAGGAGAGCAATAAAAATACCAAGCTGGGCCGTGGAGCCCAGTCGTTCATTTTGGGGTAAATCCCTTCAGTTTGGGTCCCTGTGCTGGTGGAATTAGCTCGCCCATGTTCCAAAGAAACCTGCTCTCCATGGGCTTGCAGGCAGCCTGCAGCACAGCCCGGGCTTACGGGGAAGGCAGACTTCAAGAATGAAGTCTGGAGGTTTGCTGCCCCAATTTGCCCAGCACGCATCCACCCAAAATTCCCCTACCCCGAAGGAATGCCACCGTATGCTTCCCTCTAGCCTTTTTGGCTGAAGCTCTCTGCCAGCAGACACACCTTAAGGGACACATCAACCCCCTGACCAGCCACCTTTTCCCAAATTTCACACCCAGAGAGACAAGATGTCGCAGCGGGTGGGCCAAGACTGCCCAGCAGAAACCAGCGGTGGGATGGTTGTGGAGCAGGGCTGCCCTTGGGCTGCTCTGGGAGATGCTCTTCCTCTGCACCTCCTGCCGTCGAACGAGATTGCTATTTATGAGAAATACAAACCTGCTTTCCCTTCTTTCCCACAGCCAGAAAGGTCACATCAAGTAAGCGGTGAGATTTCCAGCTCGAACAGACTGTTCGGGGGTTGTTTGCCATAAATTCTTTTTTTAAATTTTTTTTACATCTCGAGAACTGGCACAGCAGAGACCATTTGGGACGTTTAGTCCTCATCTCGCATGAAACAAAAGGAAGAAAAATTAAGCTGGTGCTCAGTCCATTCAGAGCATCTCCTGCCTGACGGCCAGATCCTCCTCCTCCTCCTCCCCGCTGCAAACTCTCACCTCAGCTTTTCCCGTCTCGCCCCCGGTGCCGGGGTTGGCACTGTCCTCCGTCCGCCTGCGCATCCCAGCGGGATGGCTGCTCCTCCGAGATGTGCTGACAGCAGCTGTGATGGGAAGCCGAAAGCATCGCTGCCTTCGGGAGCCGGCACAGCAAAATTTATGTGAAAACAAGACCTAAAAACACTGGTGCTAATGGGAGGGAGAGGTTGTACGGCGTGAATAAAAGTATGATCCAAGTGATGCACAGTAAAGTGGCAGCATCCATCAGCTGGGAGATATTTGCCTGCAAAGCAGAGGCTCTGGTTATTACTTTCACGACGGTCCCAAAAGGGAAAGGGGAAACCACTGCGCTTTTTCAGCCTGGCATTCCTCCCAGGAATGTCTGTGCTGCATAACCTGTCCCTCTCTGCACTAAAAGGTGTGAAAGGACAAAGAAACATGAACCAAGCAACCAAAATGTAGGCCACAATCAAGCAAGTCCATTTATTTAAGAGATGTTTATATTTTAGGAGAGAAAACTAAATCCATCCCCCCAAAAATGGCAGTTTTTAGCTGCTGCTCCTCTCTCCATCCCTGTTGCAACCCAGCACTGATAGCTTTAAATAATACATTGCATCCCTTCTTCACCTGTCAGGAAACCTACAGGTAAGCTCTGTTGGTTTATGGCACAGTGCTTGCCCTTAAAAAAAAAAAAAAAAAAAAAAAAAAATATTTTAGGTGGAAAAGCCAGCAAGGCAGCACCTCACGCCCATGCCTGCATAGGAGCAGCGGTGCTGGTAGCACAGCTCCAAATTCACCACAGTGAAACCCATTGGGGTGTGCCAGCACCAGCTCCTCCATGCAGACGCTGCCTCAAATGGGTATCATGCTGGGAAGTTTAGGGGGGGTGGCTGAAGTGTGGCCTCGAGACGCCTCTCCCCATGCCCTGGACCAGCGGCAGCACCAAGAGGAAACCCCTCGATTGACCATTGCCTACAGGGCATCTGTCTGGATGCGTCTGCTCTCAGCCAGGGCCGTATTCAACATCCAGGAGCCGCCTGGAGAGACAAGTTTTTAATTGCTTTTTGTTCTTCAATTAAGAACTGCAATGCCCAGCTGACCCAGCACCACACTCACGCCCGCCCTGCGGTGTACGTAACAGGGACAGAGCTGTCTTTAGCGTGAAAATCATCAGCATCTCACAGGGGCTGTGGGCTCTGCATCCTGAAATACCAGGCAATCAGCAACTACATTTTCAGGGCGATTCCCCTAGAAAAACCTCTTTGCCTGACGTTCGCTGCTGCAGCATTAATTCTTTCTATTCTGCTGCTCCATAATTGGGACAGAAACTGAAGCATTTGGTACATTGACTCTTGTAGGAGAATTTCTAATAGCTGTTTATAGCTGATGAGATAGAGCGAAAACAAAAAAACCCGCGCTTAGCAAGGCGAGGAACACCTCACCTCTGCGTTGCCGTTTGTAGCTATCCGGAGGTATGCGAGTGTTCGGAGGCAGATCCTGGGGAAGGACCCATTTCTCCGCTACGGAGTAAAAGGTATTGATGAAGGAGAGAAAGCCAGAGCCCTACCTGGCTGCAGGGCTGCTGTGCTCAGGCTGTGGCTAACGGCAGAGAACATCTTCTAGGAAGAGACCTTTCATTTAAATTAAACCCTGATTTTTAGTCACTCATGGCCGCACATCTGTTGGCAACCTAAGCCGACGTGACCACTTCGTGAATTATTTTTTTTCCCAAAAGGAAAATAACACCACCCTTCCTTGAGAAGGCCGCTATCCCCCTGTCCCGTGACCCCGCTCACTGCTAAGTTGGGCTCAATGATCTGCGTGGGTCCCTTCCAACTCAAGATATGACTCTATGAGATCCATGCTGCTGGAGCCCTTTTTGGGGTCCAGAGGAGCTGTTGCTGCCCTCCTGGCTCACACATCCAGGCTTTGCCACCCCTGACGACACCCAGTCACACAGCACAGCACTGATGTGCCTTGGAACAACCCCCCGACGGACGGAGCAGGAAAATATATTTTTAATTAAGTGGTTTTGGCTGAAGTTTTTATTACCCAGAAAGAGAACTAAAGCTTCTTTTCAGGCAAAATAAGCGTTTGATGAGGAGTTTAATCAAAATCAGCACAACTTTGAGGGGGAAAAGGGGATTGTGCCAAGATGGTGTGTTGCTGCGTTTTGGAGGACCTTAGGTCCTCCAGCTCAGACCAGCCAGGACAAGGCTTCCTCATCCACTGGGACAGCATCTCCCCAATTGTCCTGTGCCTCCCATCCCCCCATCCTTATTCTACAAGGGGTGAGAGACCAAACTCTGAGCTCTCCTCAGAAACCCACTGGGGACCAGGACTGGTCTCTTATGGGGGGACCTAGAGCTGGTCCCACGTGGGGGGACCCCACACCACGGGGCTGCTGAGCCCCACCAGCTCCTTGCCTTCCCAAGCCACAGCTGCTGCTCCACAGCCCCAGTTCAGCGAGTGAAAGCAGGGAGCTGACTCCGTGCTTACAGGGACCACACACCTCCTCGTCCACTGGAGAGGATGCTTCAAGGGTCCTCTTCTCTTCAGCAGGTGACCCATGCAAGCATCACCTCATCCTGCTGGAGAGAACAGCCCTCCCAAAATCCTGTATCAAAGACCTGCCTTGAATATATATACATATATATATATATATATATAAAACACACATACATATTTTCCTTCCAATAATAAAACATTTAGTTCTAGGTCACTAAGCAAAGGAGATGGAAGAGGAAACGGAGAACTGCTCTGATCTCTTTTGCGGCTTTTTATAGAGAAATGTTCTGCTTAACTGCCTTTCTGAAGAAAAAAAAACCTGCCCACGGCATAAATGGGGACTGGCCATCAGCCAAGGCTGCCCAGCTTTAACCTGCTGGTGTTATCAGCCCTGGGGTCTCGCTGGTAACCGAAGGTAAGTCGTAATTTAACGGAACGGTGTAAAAGCCCATTTTCCCTGGCTGGAAGAGCCAGGTATTCACAGGAGAACTGAGCAGCAATAACCAGCCCTGAAAACATCCATCTGCAGCAGACCCTGAGCAAGGAGATGGGGAGGCAGGGCGCCAGGCCAGCTCCAGCTGGGGAGAGAGGAGCAGGGCATCGCCTGGACCGGGATCTTCCGCACCCAAAGCATCATGGAGACATGAGACCCAGCTCTGCCCCTTCCCTTCCCCGGTGCCCCAGCCCCATCCAGCTCTCTAGTGACATGACGTCCTCCTTCCCACACAGGTCCTCGATGTCTTATTAATCATTCTCCATCAGCCACGCTCTCCATCACTTCACTGGTTTTTATTCCCCTTGCCTAAATTTCCTCTGATTTGTTGGCTATTCCTGGATGAAGGAATAACTCACGGGCAGTTTCCCCATTGCCGCGAGCTGCGGCACATCATGGGAGTCTGGGCAAGGAGTGAGGCATCAGTAAAGCAGACAGGGAAGATGATGGCACAGGGATTTGGGTGGCAGCAGGTGATGTGAAGTGCCAGACACGCAGGCTCAGACCCAAAAACCATGGGCCACGATACAACCATGGCCACCTGCAACATGTTGCCGAGACCCCAGGAAGGCTTTGCCTCCTCTGAGGGCACCGCCACTGCCAGGGGTCTGGATTTAGCCTTTCTGTAATAAAATAGGCAAATACTGCAAGAAATCAACTTGCTTTGCCCCAGATCGCAGTGTTCTTGTGGGAGTAAGGCTGGAGAAATAAAGGGAAGGGGAGCACGGAGCTAGCGCTGGGATTTGGCTGGATTAAACAGAATATGAATTTAAACTACTGAACGTTTATACGCTCCTGGAGCAATATCATATAAAGCTTTATGCATATTGATTTAGATAAAGAACAGTTTGCTTATTTTTTATTCTGCATTATGAACCAATAAGCAAGTGAAACCGAAATCGTTTCTGAAAAGCAGGCGCTCACGTAAGCCGTACAGAAAATGTCTGTCTCTCGGCTTGATAGCCATAACAAAAATGATTAATAATCTGCTGCAGACACTTATAATTGCGATAGCTTCCTCTTGTGAATTTAAATAGCTTTCTTGAATTACTGCCTTTGACATAATCAATAAAGCTGAGTTATTGCTTTATCAGGCGGCTCTGTACAGCGGCGGGGAAGCAGAAGCTTGGGGAGCCAAAATCCCTCCAAAAATTGGAAGCCAGGGACTTGTCCCTGTCAGGGCTGGGCCACCGCAGCCACAGAGCCCATCCCAGCTTATTTATGTCCCTTTAAACAGGCCTGACAGCAAGCTCAGACAATGGGAACCCATCACAGCCCAGCAGCAAATATTTAATGACCACTTGTAAACCCAAGCAATACCTTTAACTTTTCCCATTCCCTATAAAAGGGCTCTTATTTAGCCCAAGTGGGCTCTGAAGTTAAACACAGGGTATTTTTGCATGCCAGGGTCTTGAGGAGATGCAGGGAAAGTTTCTCGGCCAGGATTTCCATCCTCTCAACGTGGAAAGCAGCGTGAGCTTTGCTCTGGGATAACCCATGGGGCAGCAACTTTTCCCCATCTCTAAATGAGACTTTTCACAACAACCAGTAGCTAGGAGAAATATTTTAATTTCTAGTTTCAGATTAAAGCCACGAATTTATAGGTTTTTTTATAGACCAGAGTAGAAAGCCCCAAAGAGATACTGCCCTAGGCACCGTCCTTCTCGACTCGCCAACGTGACCATCATAGCATCTGCTTCTCCTCCTGCTCCCGTAAAGATGGGTCAGGATGGGTTTGAGCAACACCAAGAAGCTCCTTGACCAGCCCAGTGATGCTCTGGGGGCAGGTCCTGGCCCCATTCCACCCTGGTGGGAGGATGCCTAAAAATGAGATTGTCAAAAAATAATCTCCCTGAGGTCAGCAGCATCTTGGGGAGCAAGCGATCTCACAGAAGAGAGGTTTCCATTTTTTAGGCCAAACTAAATGTTGACTTTTTATTAGTTTGGGTTGTTTTTTTTTTAAAGCTACTTACCTCATTCCCTGACCAAGGATGGAAACAACCACCCCAGTGAGAACCCAGTTTCCAATTGGGTTACCCACCGCAAACAGACAGTGCATTGGCAAGATTTTATGGTCAGATAAAGCCTTTTTTTTTTTTTCCTAAATTCATGTCTTTGATAGATTCTTTGAAGTGCAAAATATTTCCTTTTAATAAATGCCTTGCTATATTAACATTAAAATATTTTTTCCCTGAAAATCCTCTGCTAGATCTCCCCAGTGAGCAACACCACCCCCAAAATTAGGAAAAAAATTCTCCTGAGGTTAACAAGGACTTCCCATAACTCATGCTGACTCCTGCCCTAATGGAGACGGATGAGTCACAGGTGGGGCCACTCAGAGAAAATCACATTTTTCATTTTGATAGCACCTTTTAACGGGAGCTCCCAAAGTGCTTGAACAACCTTCAGTGCCGCTTCCCGGGAGCGGGGCAGGGAGGGAAATTCCCTCTCAGGGAGAGGGCCAAGGCAAGCCCCAGCACCTCTGCTGCTTACTTTTGCTCTCACCCTGCTCAAGCCACGAAAGCCTCCTCGGTGCAGCGCGGGAGCTTGCACCATGCCCTAAAGTCAACATCCCAAAGCAGCATTTCCCCAGAGGTGGGTGAAGACATCCCCAAGCTTTCCTGGGATGCACAAAATAATAAATAAATCTTAAAATCCACTGGCATTTTGCTCCATCTGTGCTCTCAGTACTACGGGGGACAAATATTTCCAACAGGATAATTTCTTTTAAATGCGCAAAATCTTGTTTAATTGAAGACTAGAGACAAGTATAAAGCGGGATTTTCCTGTCTGGGAAGGAAATGTTCCTTTTTCTTTACTAACCATACCGTGCAGCATCTTCTCTCATTGCCTAATTCCCCAGTCACTCACGCCACGCGTTGGGTAAAGCCTCGCACGGCAGGAGAGCGCCTCCCGCGCTCCCCGTGACATCTCCTCTGGGGGGAAAAGGGATTAACAGACGTAATCAAATCCCAGTTTTAGCGGAAACCTTTCTTTAATTTAATCAGCATCACGGATATTACACTAGCGATGTGTTAAGCTAACACACGAGGACACCGTCGCTGAAGAATTAAAATGATTGAGGACCAGAGGCGACAGCGGGGTGGTGGGACGGCTCGTGGAGATGCTCAACGGCTGCCTGTGGGTTCACCCAGCCCCATAGTGCCCGCGGAGCAATGCATGGATGGGAGAAAAAGCTAAATTGAGGAGCATCATTTTGGGGGAGAAGCTGGTTATTTCTCTTAAATGGAAGTTAAGCAGCAACACAAAGCTGGGGCACGAAACAGCCACCAAATTCCAGCTCAATGCCCTCAGCAACACACTTACGTGGGTTTGGGTCCCACCAGAGGAGGAGACGACCAGATCTCAAAGCCGCCAAACGAACCACCCCAAACACAGGCTTCGGTTTGTGAACGAGACTGCCCATGCCCCAGCTCCTCTATTCCTAGCTCAGCCTCAGAAAATATCAGGAAATTAAGGGGG
>WHYT01014123.1:32210-75470 GCA_009806455.1 Tetrax tetrax
AAAAAAAACAACCGGAAAATGCCTGGAAATGGGAGATGCTTGCTCAAGACCGCTGCACAGAGTAGCGTGGGGCCGGATCCTGCCCCACATGGGGTCACCTCACCCCGCTTCCACCTGGTTCGTGTCCTCCGAGGGAGGGCTGCCCCTCACTGTGGCCTCTTGGCACCAGCACCGGCGGCCTCCCTCTCTTCCTCCCCCCACGCTGTACCTTGCAGGATTGTGAATTTTAGGTCATTTCCACAATAAAATGATTTAAAAAGCAGAGGGGCCAGCTCCTGCTCTCGGCTGCACAAAGGAAATTCCTGTCCATCTCTCCGGGGCTTTGCCTCCTCATCCGCTGGACTTGCCTCCCACCACCACCTTTTAATCGTTTTTAACTCTTGCTCCTCCCAGCTCCTCATTCAGCCGCTGCAGTCACCAAATTTCATTAATCTCTGAGAGCAGAAAAAAACCTCCCAAAACCACAAAAAAAAAAAAAAATCTATTAATGCTGCAAATAAACCTATTTAAACGCTGCAAATATGGGACTGAGTGATGTGGAGCAGCAGAGGAACAGCCAGCAGAGCCCTTGCCCCAGGGAAAGCCCTCCGAGTCCTTGGGCACACTGGCCAAAAATTGTAACCACGGCATCCAGCGAGTGCCAGGATTTCCATGACATGGCTGCAGAAGGTGGCAGGTAGGATGGGAGCCAGGACGACGCATGCATCTGCCCTCACAGCCCTGGTCATGCCACCGCTGCTCCGAGACGGAGCCTGTGGAGCATGTTAAAATGATTAGGGCTGGCTAAATGGTCCCAGCCTGGCTTTTAGCAGCATTTAAATAGGGGTTAGTTAGCTCTTTTGGGGAGTTTTCCCTTGGAATTCCTAAGAAAAACAATGGCCCTGGCATCCCCCACCACTCAGGGGTTTAAACAGCCCCAGATTTACACTGGACGGCGAGATACAGCCCCCGGGATGAAAAGCTTGCTCTGAATAAGGAAAAAGCTTATAAAGGGGAAAAGAACTTGTGGTTTTGGGCACAGACCCCACAAAGGCGTGGTAAGACACAAACTGAAGAATGAGCCCTTCAGCGTCCCCCTCTGCCTTTTCCAAATGATTGTGGGGGAAAATGGAGAGAGAAGAGCCAGCGTGCTGGATTTAAGAGGATACCTCTGACCTTGGGCTTTCCCCAAATGAAGGCATCAGCTGAGGAGGAGGGAGGAAGGCAAGGGCTGAATTCAGGCCTTGGGAATGGTTAAGGAAACATCACCTCCCTCCAATTAACGAAGCCTGGAAAAGCCCCAAGCACGGCTCCGGATGGAAAGTCTGGGGGTCGATGCATTAGGTTTCCTCTTGCTGCTTCACACGCCTTCTGCCGTATCGCCATCATCTCTGGAACATTCCCATCTCTCAAGCTGTAACACACACATGTGCCAAGTGGGAATATTTAAAGCAACCTTGGCACCCAGGTGCACTTGTACATGGAATTATGGATGGAGGAAATGCGTGGAAATGACAAAACATGGCGCGCTTGGCAGACCCCGCTGCCAAACCACTGAAAGGAGTTACAAGCTGGTTGGAGGAACAGGCTTTGTGTAGCCTAAGAGTGATCCTCTAAGGACAGGCCGGGATCGGGCAGACCAGCCTCACGGACGGCCAGGCAGTGCTCCCCGGACAGCCTGTTCCCAGGGCACCCGGCCGCGTTTGGAAGAGCGGCCACGTAACAAGCCTATCTCTGTTTATTAACACACATAAACATTTCTTGTGCTGAAGTTTTTATGATCGCTTTAGTAGCAAAAACGCAAATGGAGCCTGAAGATCCGCAGTGTTTAGCCGTCTGGGCGGTCCAGCTGTCGCTGCACACCACGGCCTCATGCCACCCGTACCCACACCGAGGACCATCGAGGGCTGGCACAGCTCCCTTCCAGCAAGGGCACCCAGTGGGTGCTCTGCTGTCACAAACACACCCAAAATTCACTCAAAAACCTGCAAATATCCAATGTCCAAGGACTTTTGCCTTTGGCTTCTTGGGAAGTGGCTTGTCTGGGGCACCAGCCTGTTGGGTGCCCTGGCTCAGCCCAGACCCAAAGCCCAGGGGAGCTAAGGAGATACCTAAGGAAGCAGGTTTTGGGGGGAGCTTTGTTTTGTTTTTTTAAATCTTCAGTGATCAACATGACATTTTCCAAAGCTTGGAAACCTGGGACTGGGGAAACACCCAGACGTGGTGTTTCCAAGACCCAGACAGTGCCTGCAGCCCACGGAGGAGCTGGGGCAGAGCGTCCAGGGTGTCCAAGAGCTCCTCTCACCCGGCCAGGCATGGGACCACGCATCATGTCCTGCCTTCCCACAATGCAGAAAGAAGGAGGAGAAGCAGCATCTGCCCGGAGACTGCCATCTCCCATGGACACATCTCCTGCCATGGGAGCGATTCCCCCATCAAACGCCCACGGAGCTCGGGCTGTGTATTTAAAGGAATACATTTAAAGGCAGCATCTAGTAAAAGTCAGTCGCTCTTGACAAGAACCAGTTTCTCTGTTTCTTGGCTCTTGTCCTGAACTGGTAGAGAGGTTGAAGATATCACCTGCTATATTAAGCATGATATGCACTTTAATGGCCAAAAAATGCAGATCTGGCCTTCTGCCTCCTCTCCCACCCATGATCCCAGCTCTTAAATAATTTGCTCCCTTTAATATTTTTATGTGAACGGGTTTTCAGGCATGGCAGAAATCCACTGTCAGCAATTATGGAAAGAAAAGGAGAAGGAGACAGAGAGACACAGACAAGTTCTCTAAACCCAGGAAAATCTCATTTGTCATTCAAGATAAACAGGCGTCATACAAATACAAAGTCAGGCGATGAATCCCTGGCTTCTCACAGCCCTGGGACCTGCCCTGCAGCAAGGGGCCAGCCCCTGACACCCCAAACACACGCCAATGCTGGGGAGCACGTTAGCCCTGAGACCTCTGCAGAAACAGTCTTCTCAAGATACATCAGAAATCAGGTGCCTCAAAATAAAGGCGTGAAAAGCCCTTTGATTCCACAGGAAAGAAGGATTCAGCCTCCGGCAGTGAGGACCAGCCTCCACGGCAGCCTCCCGTGGGCTGGCCTCATCCCAGGGGGACGGGGAAGCAGCCCCTGCCAGGGCTCATGCCAATTAACGGGTGGTTGAAATACAAATTGCTTAACCAGCAGCCGGCAGTGCCGGGGGACTGCCGGGGCTGCCGTCCATCTCCCCCCAACATCCCAGAGGCTTCGGGCTGCCAAGAGCTTAATTGCAGCTGGGGGGAGACAGGAGCTCTCCCCGCTCGCAGCTAAGCTGCACAGCCCTGGAGGCATCCTCCCCAGCGAACGCGGTGGTTATTTAATAATCTGCCAGAGCCAGGCACGTTCCCAGGCCCATGGAACATCTCTTCGTTAAGGGAAGGGAAAGCAACAGCTTTCCCACTTCCCAAGCAGCAGCGGGGCTCACACCAAAGCCCCTCGCCCACACCACGCACCATGTTTTCCTCATCCAGGGCACCGTCGCATCTCCACTTTTCATCATTTCACCGCGGTGGTTTTGGCAGGTAACAAGCCAAGAGGATCAGTGCCGCATCCCATCAACCATTCAGCGACGCTGGGTCACCCTCCAAGATCCCAGCCCCACCCTCACCAGCGCTGAGCATCCCTCCCGCGTGGCTACCGACCGCCTTCGCAGAAAAGGAGGGGAAGTCTAGCGAATTAATCTGTGAGAGACACATTAGCAATTTAACAGGGGAAGGAGAGGACTGCAGACAAACCTTAATGACAGCAATGTATCCTGTAATTAACAGTTAGCATGCAGGGAAGACAGCCGTCGGATGGAGTTGTTGCTACCAAGGAGAAACGTGGTCATTTACATTCTGCGTGGGTCCAGGAGCAGGCACGGGAGCTCCCGCGCACACCGCAAGCACTCGCGTGTGTAAATAACGGCTCCTTCCAATGAGGGAATGAAAATTCAGCAGAAAAAAAAAAATTGTACGCTTATTCAAGTATTTTATGTTTAAGTAATATGAGTTAAGTGATGCATTTCTATTCCAGCACTAATCACTGCCAGGGGCCCACAGCTCCGTTAGGGAAATTGCCTGCCTCAATCATTGAGGACCATCTACGGCTTCTCCGGCCCCGGAGGTGTTCATTGTTACCCTCAGTGCTCTTACTCACACACAGGGTTTTGGGGGAGAAAATCAGAAATGTGGATTTCATAGCCCACACGTGACTGGCAACCAGTCTGACAGCTCCGGGCGGCTCTCGGCATCCCCCCGCCACGATGCCCAGAGAAAGGGGGTCTGGAGGAGCTGCCACCCCCACCATCTGCCCACCTAACGCCTCTCATCCCAGCCTGCAACACATCCCCAAACCTCGGCCGTGCTAGGGAAATCCTGACAGGTGACCTGTCAGTGCGGGTGGAGAGGGTTGCCCAGAGGAGAAATAATGACCGGAGCGGCTCAAAGCAATTTCTAATGAGTGCAGCAAGAGTCTTTTTCTCTGCAAGCACACTCAGGGCTTTCACTGCCAACCTAAACATTATTCTAACTGTGAAACCGAGACCATAATACATGTCACGGTTGGAGACTCGTAGGTTTTTATAACCAAATCTGGAAAACAACAGTCGCATACTTCTTTTTAATACATCCCAGCTTTTCCTTAACCAGGTAAGAGGAGGAAATCCTTCCCCCGGCGCTCCGCGAGCTGCGTGGAGACAGGAGATCCCAGCCCAAACCAGCCGAGGGGTAGAGGGGACACAACCATCACGCTGTTAAGGCTGTTGTACTTTTCCAACTGCTAAAATCGCAAGTACGCATTAAATATCTGATTGAGACTATCAGCACATGCGATTTGCGGTCATTAAATGCATTTCCTTTATGTTTCCCTGAGGCTAGAACAAACCTTGCTTTCAGATCATTTGCAAGAAAACTCTCCAAAGACTATAATTTACCTGCTGCCAACACCATAAATTTTTAAAATTAGTTAGTTGACTGTTTGCTAATGACCGTAAATGTGTTCGCTAATACAGCTACTTTTTAATTAGCTCACGAGAAGAGATTTGAGTGGAGAGGAATGCTCAGATTTTTTAATGGAAGTCAATATTATCCCAGGATACCCAAGAGAGCACAGGTTAAAGCGCACGGCCTCCGTCCCCCTCCAAGCCCAGCAGCTTGGGGGTAGTAGCCCCATCCAGGCTTGCATAGCCAAATCCAGGCTCATTTTACCATCCAGGGCTGGCAGCGCACACAGGGACACCAAACCAGCAAATAATCCAATGAATTATGGAAAATGTGGGATACTGCCACTGTGGGGAAGGTCGAGATGCAGCTCGGTCCAGCATGGTGCCCAGGCACCAGCGGAACACAGCGAGAGGCAAAGGGACTGGCAGGGTTCTCCTGAGCCCTACATCCCTGCAGCATCCCCGCCTCAAAGCCGTTCACCTCAGAGCCGGCTCCGTAGGGTTACGCTCACCTCCTGCACGGGGCAAGAGTTCTGCCTGAATTCCCACATTCATTCTTAATTATTTCATGAAGAAGTCAGATATATTGACCGCCGCCTGTTCGATACATAATTCATGTGCCAGGAGAGGCAATTTCCAAAAGTTCACCTTGTTGGGTCCTTCCAGGGGAAGGGAAGGCAGGGTTTTTCCTGGGCGTCAGCAATTGCATGCCGTTAGCAGAGATGGATCCCTGCACGCTTTACAGGGGCGGCGGGTTTCCAATCACCGTCACAAAACACGGGGGCTGCAAATATTAGCGCTCGGAGGCCTTTTGCAAGGCAGACATTTTAATTTAAATCGATGAGTTATTGATCCATTTTTCACGCTGGAAGGAGAGCGCACAGTGTGTATTTCTGCCGCTCGGTCTGTACTTCTGATGACCTCAGGCATACAGTATAAACCTGATGTAAAATATTTCCTTTCCTAATAGGGGAGCTTTTATGGCCTTGGACCTGAATGAGCAGAAAGTCATCTGGGAAAGGATGCCTGGCTAGGAAACCGTGGAAAGGAAGGTAATTAATGTTCAGCACATACTCTCAAATTAGCCTATCCCCGAATAGGAAGGAAATGAATCACAAGTTGAACTTTTATAGAGCCTCGGGGTCTTCTCAGACACTGACAAAATTTCCTGGTGTACAGAAGCTGATAAAGGGCTCAGCTCCCCACGCCTGCGGGCTTGGGGAAGAGCAGCGGAACAAAGCCAGGGAGGAGAGACTCCTCACCTCTCAGGAGGGCACCCTATGCCCACTGTTTGCTTTTGGAAATCGGGAAGCTGGTGGTGATTTTTAGGGGAGTATCTGCCTTGGGAAGCTTGAGGGACACAGGGAAAATTGTCATTTGAGAGTCAAGTCTTGTCAGCACAATCCCTCTGCAACCAAAAGAAAAACCACCCCAAAACATCATCGATCCTTCACGCTTGCTGATGGGAGCCAACCTCTTGACCTGCATTTCAGGGAGCGTCCCCACAGCGTTCAGCTGCAGCGGGCAGGACGGGGAGTTGGTGCCTTTCCCTGGCCGTGTGGAGAGAGACAGACATGGCTGTGGGTACAACGTTCTCTCCCAAATAGGCTGAGATTTGGTGTGGAGGACCAGCCCAGCACGGATCTCTGCTGGAGGAGGTGCTTGACCAATTTTGAGATGCCCAGTTAGGAGGTACCTGCCCTGCATCCCCACCTTCCCTGAGCTGGGACCAGGGCCTGCATGCAAGGTCCCTAAGGAACAGCAAGCCCTCATCAGAGAGGCAAAACCCAGCTGGAGAGAGGACACAGGGCAAGGCAGAGTCAAGGCACAGCCATGCCCGCCCATGCCTGCAGCAAGAGCCCTGCCCGGCTCTCCTGGGAAAACACTCCTTTTTCCAGCCATTTTGCACTTTCCTGAGACAATTCCCCAGCAACAGCTCCTTTGTCTCCTGTCAGTTCCTCCTCTTTGACCCTGAAACCATCATCTAACATTGGCAACATCAGAGTGACTTCCACAGCCGCTCCTGCTGCACATGGGGGATGAGGACGTCCAGCCAAGGAAGGCAACAATGACCGCAGCACCAAAGGCCTCTCTCGACTGCACTCTTCCCCAGAAATCAGAAATTTCAATCAAAATTTCAGAAGCACAGCCTAGCTGTGGAGCGAGCCCTGAAGGGAAGGGCTTGTCCACAGTTTTCCATGAGATACCAGCAGGTCTTTGCCCAGTCTGCGTAATTGCATCCTTTGAAGTCTGGCTCATAAAACAGCAACAACAACAACCACCACTTTCATGTCTCTAATAAAGCAGAACTATAAAACCATGAGCCAGCTTCCCAGAAAAGCTGCCCTGTGGGAGTCAGGGCGCCAGCCGAGGTTTTTGCTGGTTGCACGGCTGCAGTCGGGGAGGCCGGGAGGAGCCGGAGAAAGTGGTGGCTGGGACAAGCGTGAGCGTGTCCCATCCCCGCGAGGGACGCGGCACGGCCCCAGGGCTCAACTTTGCTGCAGTCAGGGTTTTTCGCACCGGGTGCCATGTCTTGGCCAGGCCAAGGGGCAGAGGGAAGCGTTAATGCTGCCCTGAGGTGCAACGGAGCTGCAGAGGCACTGGACACCTCACAGGAAGATGCGGTTTAGAAAGTCAAGGAGGAAAGCCACAGTTTGAGAAGAGAGCTCAGCAAGGTCCTTCTGGGTGTTACCAGCATTCCCCAGAGCATCCTGCACATGCGGGTGCCCGTGGCCAGGCTGGTGCACCCCAGCCGGGCACCCAACTCCACCGTTCTCGCACCGGGGCTGCTCGGGAGGAGCAGGCACCCAGCTCGCTGCATTGCAGGTCCCACCCTGCAGATCTGCTTGTGTCATTGTAGGAGGACAAGCAAAGATGTTTTTGTGATGTCCCTTTTGAGAAATATTGTGTTTTAGCCCCAAAAGCAGCTGCCACGTCCCACCTTTGGCTGTGAGTCAGCAAAAGCCACATACGAGTCGACTGCCTCCTTCTGTCCTTGTACTGCAGCCCACGCGATGCTCCTGCAGCATCCAAGTCCCACTGAACACCAACAGGAGCTGGGAACCATCAGGATCAGCTCCATCCTCGGCACTGGAGGGATTTGAACCTGGGCAGAAGCCCAGGTGCATTCTGCCCCATCTCTGCAGCAGCCTTTGGGGCTGGTTGTCACCACCATGACAAGCAATGCAGAAGACCTCTGTTCCCAAGGCCACGGCACCCCAGTACCAGCCACCTTGCACCATCCAGGGGTGTTCAGGCACCTCGGTTGCCTTTATTCACCCCCAGATCCTTTCTCCATAGAAAGGAATAAGGTTTGGGGAAGTGTTTCCGCTAGCTGCCCGATGAGAGATGCCAATGGGAAGGTGAAAAGGTCCCTAATGCAGCATCTTCTGCAAAAGCACAGCTCTAGGAAGGCACCGCATCAGGGCAGCCTCAGCTGGTTGTTCATCAAGGATTTTCAGTGAAGGAGACGTAGCATCAAGGGCAGTTTTTCTCCCCAGCACTACGGCAGAGCACCAAACGGACGCCAAGAGAGATCTTTGCAGGTGAAGGGAAGAGCTACCTAACATCATCTGGATAATCATTTGGAGGATGGTTTGTAGAAGAAACCCTTCTGGTAATATTAAATCATAAATTATGTGCCAATAACTTCCCTGGCACCGATCAGAAGGCATTTCAGAGACGAGCAGGAGATGGGGCCAGTCCTGACAGTGACAAATTGGAAGTGCCGGCAGACACGCCGCCCTTCCCAACGAGACGGTGAGGAAATGCCATGTGTCAGCATTTACAAATTAAACCTGCGAGCGGCTGCCGCAGCCCCGCCAGACGCAGCCGCCCGGTTCGCACAATAAATTCCTCTGAGTCACTCTGGTTCAGAGGCGGCGCTCTCTCCGAAATTAGGCTGACTGTGGGCTCCTTTGCAGAGGGAAATGCAAAAGCCACATTTGTCATGCACCAGTGTCCCCAGCTGGCAACAGGGCTGTGTTTTTAACCCCTTGCTGTCCTGTCCCCACCGCTTTGGGCATCACATTTTTACTTAGACCCTGACTTGGAGGAAGGCTTTGATGCTAAAGGATGTTCAGAGATTTAACATTAAGGACATTAAGACTTCAAGCCCCAAGCCCAGAACATTGGTCCCATGAAAAAACAGATACCAGGGGCACCCTGAAGTCCCATCCCCACCAAAGGATGGGGACATTTCTCTATGTAGGCTCACCGTGGGAAAACTTCAGGATTAAAATTAGGCAAGGCAATAGAAGAAAAGAAAATCCAAGCAGTACCTTTGTCAGGGACAAAGTCTGCTCCAAAGGCACCTGCCCTTGCCAGCAGAGCAGAAGAACCCTTGGCAAACCCGCAGAGCGCTCCAGCAGCAGAGCTACCTCGCCAGGACGCAGATTCCAGAGCAAACAATAGCTCTTTGTACGGCTAAAGCGCACCAGATGGCCGGTGCTGTGAGGATCCAAGTTTAAGAGACAGCACCGAGCTGCTGTAGAGGAGGAGCAGGGGTGAGGAACAGAGCAGAGCAACCTCAGGCTCAGCCGGTGCCCAGGGTGTGGAGTCACAAGGAGAAAGGGCTGCGGAGGTAACCCAGCATAAAATTCATCCCCAGCTCATGGAGCATCCTTGCAGGCAACCTGCTCTGGCGAGACCTACAAATACGTTCCAAAGCGGTGAACAGGATCTACAAAGGGACCCAGGAAAGGAGCTGAGACTGGAGAAGAGATGATTTACCAGGTTCTGCAGGGAAATACAAATCTTGTTTCACACAAGGGCAGAATGTAGACATAGGAGAAGTAAATAGCAAAGGAGAAGAACTAGCAAAGGCTTGTTCCTAGGGCTCTGCGGAGAAAAACCTCTCCTGGAGCAGCGCTCTGTGTGTGCTACCCCCTACAACGCTCACAGCGCGAGGGCCTTCTGCCAACGTTAGCAGACAGAAGGGGGTGAAAAAGCACCAAGCAGTGAGTCAGGGGAAGAGATTTTGCCTATAGATGGTAGAAACGCAATACAGGGCGTGTGAGACGTAACGGGGGCAGGTGGGGGGTGGAAATGGCCACCAGATGAGGTGACACACCAGGAGACGCAACAAGCCACGAAACGCCAGCTGTAAAAGCGGGATGAGCATGGGAACTGGCCCAAAGAGCTCCGCATTATGCAAGGGAAGGCAGTAAAACTACAACAGCCCAGCCAAAAGCTCACATTCTGCAGCGCTGCTGTCATAGTCCCAGCGGGCACGATAAACTGCAGAGCAGCAGAGGAAAGATGCAGGCGGATATTTTGAGTAGTGGAAAACCAACAGTAATATCGGTTATAACCAACTGAATCCATGAATCAAATGAACCTAAAGCTGAAGTGAGTGGTTCCTGCAAAGGAAAAACCAAAATTTGTGCCCAGAGCTGCTGAGACCCAGGCAGGCGTGCACTAGGGGTACCAGGGCATCGCTGGAAGGGATGGAGCATCTTCGGAGTGCAAGAAACAGCTTGTGCTGGAAAGTGTGAGACTGTGGCATGAGCTCTGAAAGACCTGCGAGATGTGAGGGTTGCACCCTCCGGCAGCCAGGACTGAAAGGGACAGAGGGTGCACAGGAGGAGAGGAGCAGGCACAGCCAGAGGACTCACAAGAGGACGGGAGAGGTGCACATGGGCTGTCCTCACTGAGCAGACCCTTGCCAGTCCAAACACAGCTACAGCACAGAAACGCCATTCTCAGTCTAAAAACCCTAGCAGAGTCACACGCAGGTGGGCTCCTAGATTAGGGAAAGGGGTCACTGGGGTAGTGGCTGCTGCACCATGCCGGGACAGCGGGCACGGGAGCTCTGTGCCCGTCGCAACGCATGGGAGCATCCCCCGGCAGTGGGGCTGGGAGGGCGGCCAGCGCGAGCTTGCCTTTCCACTCTCTCATACCTGGCACCGGGCTGAGCTCGCCCAGCGCAGCCCTCAAAGAGTTTAACACTTCCCTCAGCCGCCGAAAGACACGTGCCGTTCGCACCCTCACAGCCCCGGCCATCGCAGGCCACCCGAGACCCACCCAGCCCCCAGGAGAGGCGTGCCCCTATTCCTTATTAATAAAAACCCAACTTATTCTAAGCAACTATAAAATTATTTCGCATGAATTTGTGCAATTTGTCCTGGCAGGCTGTCTGTGCTCCTTGCCCATGATGTGGGAGTGCCAAGGGTGCCGCACTGCCGGATGCCGCTGGGGTCGTCATGAGGCAACACAATAAATCTCCTGCAAACCCTCGATTTCCGCCTGTGCCTCACTATCCACCCCCAAATCAGACACGCTGCAGCTTTTGCCAAGCTGAGCTCTTAGGACAGAGGGGAAAAAACTTCTGGTGATTTATTTTTCAGCCCCAAGCTATGCTGTTCAGAGGACATCTCCCATGCCAAGTCCTAGCTTAAAAAAAAACCAAAAAAAAACCAAAAAAAACCCAACCAAACAAACAAAAAAAATCCCATTCATTAGTCAGCTCACTTGGCCGGATCTGTAATAAGAATGTAATAAACTTTCCATATGTCTCTGATAAACTAGACAGCTTAAGTTATGAGCAGAAAAAGGCATCAATTTTTAAAACGTCAAAATTTGCCATGTAACTTGGGCCAAGCACTTGTTCTTAACGAGATGGTGGAAGGAGTCGGATCCAAGTGTAGAGTCAGAAGAGCCAGAGGAGGACATGCCAGCTCAGCTCTCACGGCTCCTTTTAAAGCTCTTGTTTCCACCGGCAATGTTGTGGTGAGCCAGCAGCTCTCCCCACTCCCAAATCAGCACCTGTCCCCCATCCCGCTGCAGCCGGGAGGTGCCAGGCAGGGCACCCCTCGGCACGGACCCCAGGATGCCCACGGGCAGGAGGGTGCCTCAGGCACGGCCACCCCTTCGCTGTGGGCACAGGGGTGCGGTTTGATGAAGGGGCTCTGCCTTTGCAGGCGTGGGACCCTGCCCTTTGCCCACCAGCCCCAGGTATTCGATGCGCTGACATTTACGCTCGCCCCGTCGCCGGGAGAAGAGAACCGGCGACCGTTCAGGATAACACACATCCACAGCTCATGACCCTGAGCTCAGCTTTGATGAAATCCTGTATTTTAGCATGCACAAAGCCGGTTATGCTCCTCTGGAGAAGGAGGAGTACCGGCACCCTCAGGCACAGTCAAAACTGATTCCAGCAGTCGGGCTTAGGCACATCCATGGGGTGCAACCTTCGCCTGCCAGATCCCTGATGCTGAGCCCTGTAAACGAGCTGTTTGAGGAGGGATGGCGCCCATGGATGGAAGCACAAGGGATGCAGCAGAGATCGGATGTGGACTCAAGCCCTGTGGGCTCTATCAGACTGTCCAGGGTACAGAGGCCGGTCCTCCGGCCCCATCTGACCACGGGACAGCAGAAGTGGGACAAGAGCGGGCTGGGACCGTGTCTTTACATATTTTGCAACCTGCCTCCTCGCAGCGAGGCACAAAGCCGGACCTCGCCCAGGGGGTGAATCCGAGCGCGATCAGCCTCGAAGAGTGATGGTCTTTCAGCGCTTTAATTACCAAGCGGTAGGCGAGAACAGCCCGCCCGGCGTGCAGCAGGAAATTGAACCGCACAAGCACGGCAGACATATTCCTGCGCAGCTCCCCCAGGAACTCTGGGAGAGTTTCCAAATTCCTGCACCATTAACATTTAAGGAATAGTCTCTGAACCCTGGTAGTTAAACAGTGAGGAGAAACAAGACACTGTAAATGGATTTGTTCGGTGTAGGTCAGTTACTGAAGGGGCCGTTTAAATCAGGGCTTGCTGTTTCACACTGACAGCAAAGGTCTGGCTCAAAGCACTTCATCACTTTAAGTTTTCCACCTTTTTTTTTTTTTTTTCCTTTGACCACTATCAGGCAGTGGCAATGTCTTGCAGTCCTCCCGCAGCACACAGCAAAGGTGTGCAATCGCAGCCCACCTCTCCTCTGCTCCCCCTTATGCCACACCAGAAGACACCTTGATGTTCTGGGCAAGAAAAAAACGCCGAGATTTATTTCCCCACGTGCAGCGGCTCGACACCTTTATCGGTGTTTGCCACAGGAACAGACCTTGGGAGGGACTGCACATACAGAGCCTGACAAACAATTGTGCCTCTCCGATGCCCAGCACGGGGTGCTCCGGGGTGTCGGGATGCCCTTGAACATCCCTCCCTGGGAGTGAATCATTTCCTGGCAACATCATCACGCGCTGCGGCTGCCGGGATAATGGTGTGCGCGGGAGCTTGCCATGCCTTAGGCTGGGGTTGGCAGCTACAGGGCAAGGCTTTATTTTGGGTTTTTTCCCCAAAGTTCAGGTAATGACTAGAATTCTGATTCAGTGTCCTTCCCAGCCCAGCTGGAGAACCTGTTCTCTGTCTCTACTATCCTCTTGCAAAGGTACCAAGCCCATGGATTTGTGCACCTAAATCTAGGAATTTAATTTAATTTAATTTTTTTCAAGCCAGACATGCACAAAGTGCACCTGTATTGGCAGCCAGCAGGTCCTGGCCCAGCTCTGTGCTGCATTTCGAGCTTCCACAGCACGATGTGAGCAGACCTTTTAAAGGTCCTTTATGCCACTCGGTGCCTCCATCTCCTCCTTTTACAGCCTCAGCCGGTCTCGCCGCTCCACCATGGCCACTCACGCGATGCTCACAAGGGCAATGCTCACAGGGCTGTCTTGGCACAAGCTGCCCCTGCGTACTCCAAACTACACCTCCTTAAAACACAGTGTGCTTTCTGCAGACCCTGCCCCTTCCCAGAGCCAGTGAGGAAGAGAAAAACCAGTCCAAAACATGCCCCTGCCCCAGCTGAGCTGCCCTCCCCTGCCCTGAGCATCAAGCCAAGCAGCACCGTAAGGGCAGTGGGCTACAGAGGGAGGTTACGGAAGCAGCTGAGACTTCACCAAACCTCAGTGAATCGCCATCTCATTACACCGGGGATACGGGGCACGTGAAAGCCGTTTGCAGGTGGTTTCAGACTCACAGCGCTGGCCATCACCATGCCATCACCAAGGGCATTTCTCCTGTCAGCTCTGCAGACCCCGCCACGGGCAGCCAACCTCAGCTCCGGTGACCAGACACACAGCTGGGAGCTATTGGGAAGGGAGCAGCCCCCCCAGCTCTGCAAGGAGACCAGGACCACCCAGAGCTTCAAAAGGCAGAGCCTGCGCCCAAAAGCCCACGTGCATCCCCATCCTCGTCCTGCATCTGAGCTGCTGATGGCATGTCCATGCGATGTACTGCAATGGAGGATTAACGGCCCGGGGAGAGGAGAGGACAAGTTAATGCAGCAGATCGCTCGTCCGGACACCACCTGCCACCGCGGGCTTCCATCCCGTTTGGGTCCCTGAGACTAGCGCAGTGCTAGGGGACGATTTAATTTAACGGAATGACATCAAAGCCAGCTCCAATTAGTTCTCCGAGGACCACCCTGTGTATAAAATGCAGTTATGCTCCAGCCTAGTCACCCTGCCTGTCCCACAAAAGGCCTGGAGCTGTGGGGAGCGTACTGGTGTTGGGGACCGTCCCCCGGCGGGGCCGGCGGCTCGCGAGAACCAAGCGTGCGGGTGCCAACAGGCAGCTTCTGCGCACGAGGTACCGGCGGCTGCTTCGGAAAAACAGATTTGCTGTTTGGAGACAGTACAAAGCGCTTGTGTTCCTCTGCAGCCCTAATGTTTGCTAGATGTGTAATTCTCTCCACTAACAAATCCAGGAGGAGGGGGGAAAAAAAAAAATCTGGAAGGGCTTTTGTACACTCTCCTGGGATTTTGTTTCAAGGCTAATTGGCACTTACATGTCTTTAATTTCAGGTGTTGACCTTGCAACTGCTCCTAATGCAAGCTGAGGCTGGCTGCTCCTGTCCCCAGCCCTGGAGGCAGCAGCGATGGCGGTGGATGTAACGTCAGACAGCAGCGGTTTTTCCAGCCCCTCCTGGTCCTTGCTGGTGCAAGGAATAGGGCTGAGGCTGCCCCAGCCTCTGCTGAAGGACTCGGATCCCCGGACACACACCTTGGCTGGGCTGTGGGTGTTTATACTCAGCAGTACTTCAAAAAATGCACAAAGCCAGCAAGATGCTCAGCCCCACGCCAAGACCCTGCACAAGCCCAGCCGGCCCTGATGTTCAGAGAGGGGCCCCAAAAAAACTGCGAAGCGGTGTGAAATCAGGCTGGGGATGGGAGCAGGCTCTGAGATTAAATCTGGATGGTTTAACGAACGAGCAGCCCTCCAGCAGCAGCAAGGCAGGCACAGCCCCAAACCCACCCTGGCTGGCCAGAGCCGGCACGCACGCAGCACTAGTCACCTCTAGAAATAAAAATCGCACTTACAGACACGCCGCCGCACCATCCAGCGCGTCTCGATTTACTATTGTGTATTTCAACAAGTCAAAATTCACCTGGTCAATAACGCTGCGATGAGAGCCCATCGCTCAGCCGCGCCCGCGGCTCACGGGCACGATGATGCACTGGCATCAATCACCGGGTGCAGAAGAAATAAAAGCGCTGGAATATTGTTGTCCCAGGATTAATGCCTCTTGCTGCAAAAACAAACATCCCAGACTTGCCTCAACATTCGTTTTTGATAAACGATTTGACTTCGCCTTGACACTCCTGTAGCAGCAGGAGACCATTATCCTGAGACAATGTTTTATTCTGTTGACATTATCTCTTAATTATAATGTGAGTGATATCAGAGAGAGCGAGAGCCCACCAATTCCTCAGGCACAGTTCCTGCCGTTTCTCCTGTCAGGGGATCTGGGAGATATTTTACCACAGCAGTTCCGTGGTCTGCTCCAGGCCAGCCTGAAAAGGGTCCATGGAGGAGGGGCAGGATCCTCACCTGACCCACCTCCATCGCAGGGGAGCTGCACCGCGACACACAGCCTCAAGGACCATGTGTTTTTACCCAGTAGCAAGGGGTCTGTTGGGTTTTTGTTAGGTTTTTGTTTGTTTTGGTTTGGTTTTTTTTAATTTCCAGAAGTAGGGAGCTTTTTAGAAAGACAGAAAGGTTGTTTGCGTATTTTTAAATGAGATTTTTAGCAAGATTCAAAAGGGATTTGGCATTTACTATAACTCAGAATATAGTTAACATTCAGATAAAGTTTTTGGAAGGGATCATAAACCTTGTGCTTCAGGGATTATGCCAGTTGCTATCTACTGGCAGGAGACGGGAGGTGAGTTACGCACTCGTCGTTGCCATTTTGGGGTGAGTTCCCCTCGCTGGGAGCACCCAGGAGCAGGCAGAGCCCGGGTGCTGCCGTGCTCTGAGCAGCCAGGGTTGGGCTGTCAGCAAGTCTGAGTGGCATTCATTGTTTGCAAGATTTTGTTTTGCAAAACCGTTTTGCACGCAGTGAATAAACAAGCCAATGGGGAACCAAAGCACTCTCTCGTCCTTAAATCCCTGAATCAGAGAAAGCGCGCCTGCTCCCATCCAAGAGCACCGCAGAGCGGCTCATCTCAGCTCTGGAAGGAGAGAAATATCAGAGAACGGTGGTTTTAATATTTAAACGGAGCCAACTTAATTAACTTGCAAGAAAAAATGGCACGGCACTTTGCACTGGGATGAGCTTTCGCTACAGCAGAGAACAAAAGGGCACGTCTGGTCGCCAGCGCCGGCTCCCATCACAGCCCCTCTCCCGGCGGGGCTGGGTGGGGGGCGTAGGTGCCCGTGCAGCGTGGCGGGAGGGCTGGGCCGGGAAAATCAGCTGTGACGTGTTCAGCCGAGCGAGATCAGAGGGGGATGACAGGGCTCATCCTAACATCTTTATTCCCACTCTGCCAGCCTGAAGTCAAGGCCTCTGTGGTGACAGACAGCACCGCAAGTCCCCTGCGTGCCGCAGGGGCAGAGCAATTAGCAGTGCCCCCACGGTGCAGGCAGGGTCAGACGTCCCACGGCCACGCGTGACAGGTGAGAACATCCCTCCAAGCTCCATCAGCAACCGGGCAGTGGGGACCAAGTCCTGTCTCAGCTTCACGGCAGCACCTGGTCTTGCATTCCAGCTATACGCAGTTCTCCATCAGCGGTTTGAAACCGGAGCATGAAGCTCTCCACAGGAAGCATGTGTTGATTTGCTTCACTATTTCCATTAATTACCAGGTAAATGAGATCCCTGCACACTCCTCGGGCACCTTGCCTCATCTGTTCAGGCTTTTGACAGCTGCTGGAGCAGTAAGGCTGTTTTCCTCACATGACGCCTGGCAGAGCATCCTCTCCCTCGCTCTGACCTCCAGAATCATCCCATCTGCTTTATTTCAGCATCCTCCCTTGGAATTGGTTCTCAGCAGCTAAAATCCATCCCAGCACAGGCAGGAGAGCACTGAGCATTCAAGGCTTTGGTGAGCTGGGGAAAAGTACCTTGGAGCCGCAAGGCTGGCCACGGCTGCTGGGTGAATGCCACCCAGTACACTGAATTTGGGACCCAGCGAAGGGCTTGTGTCAGGCTGAGCTAATGCACACGAGGCACTAAGCAAGTCGATTGCTGGTGCATTAAACTTTCTCTGCTGAAACCTTTCCTGGAAAGCCAATTAATAGCACCTAGGGCCCGCTCCAGCTGCTTTTATTCTGTAATTAAAGTCAGGCCACAGCTGAGCAATAGCAACCTTTGTGGGGAGGTGATGGGGAAGAGGGGAATAGTCTTTGATTTACTACACGGGGACGGCCCGTAGCCTGGCCACACGTGGCACAAGCTCAGTGACTTAAAACTCTAGTGCACAGCGCGGGCAGGGAGCGAGACAGGGCTGCTGCAGGGGGCAGAGCTCCTTCTCCATCCCAGGAGAGTGCCAGTGATGGAAAGCAAATGGAGCAAGGTGGGAGGCGCAGAAGATGCACATGGCCGTGACCGCACTGAGGCACAGGGCAGCCCCATTAAAGGGGAACTCAAGAAGGTGCTGGGGGACAGGAAGCCAGGAGCACCCAGGCCAAGGCAGGCACCTGGAGAACACCAAAACCATCCTCACACTGCATCCCTAGGGAGCTGCCTCTTGGGATGAGCCCTCTGCATGGAAATGCACCTCCCCGACCAGGCACGCTCCCACCCCACACCCCTAATGACCCCAGCCCAGCAAGCCACATTTCTGATTTCACAAGGATGGCTTCTTTCTGGGGCAGGGGGACGTTTCAGATGAGATTAAGGGGCGGGACACGCTGCCGGACCCGCTCATTTACAGCGTGTGACATGCCCCAGTGATTTACAGGCACGCAGAGGGCCTGCGACTCACCGCGGCTCGCAAGGATTACTTAACACAGGATGGAGCAGATCAAATACAAATGGGTGGATGGTATGCGAACTACTCCAGCCAGCCAGGGCTGCTAAACCCTCTGGTTTCTTTCACAAGGCTTTGAAATGGGGAAATGTAGCTTCAGATAATTTATTTGCCAGGGGCACTGGGGAGGGCAAGGAAATATTTATGAGCCGAAGAAAATCCACACGGTATGTCTCTGGGGATGCGCTTGCCAGGGCACCGCACGCTGTTTAAGCGGGGAGGGGGAAATGTTATCCCTGCCTTCAGCCCTGGCTGCTGGGGAGAGGGGTCACCCCCTCGGGAGCCCAGCCAGAGCCCCCCAACTACCGCTAGGCATGAAAACTAGTCCTGAGCATCTTCTAGAGAAGGGGGGAGAGAAAACACGAGGCTGTTTGGCGGCTCTCTGTGAGCAGGGACTGCCCCTCGGCCTCTGCCTCCTCGTGGGGTCACACCAGCCGGTCAGTCATCGGAGTCCAGCCAGACAGACCCCACAGGAGATCTCCCCTCCACCCCCGCCAAGGATGCTCAGCACATCTGGACCCAGAGCGGCACTGCCAGGGTCCCACAGGCCAGGGGACTGAGGTACCAATACTGGGAACAGCTCCTACTTGCTAGAATAGTATTAAAAAAAAAAAAAAAAAAAAAAAAAAAAAAAAAAAAAAAATCCTAACCACCATTTATTTTTGTTGGCAGTGAAAGCGGTTTCGGTGCTCCTCGTGGCATCCAGCACGCTGGAAACACGGTGCTCACCAGGGACACAGCCCAGAGGGAGCAGCTCAGCGTCTTCATTAGGGGCACTCGGTGCAGATAAGAGCCACGCACTGTGAACCTGGCCAGCACAGACCTCCAGCCCCCGACATTCCCATGGATCCGCTCCGCTCCAGTTTCTACATACATGGCCCCAAGCCAGAGGCTTACTTGGAAAAGCAGAGGAAGTCTGCAGCAAGGGGGGAGAGGGTAATTCCTTGAAATGCTGTCTTTGGGGATGGGATCTGCAGTTGCTGGAAATTCCTTCCCTGGAAGCTCAGCTCCCTGCTCCCCACGGCTGCCAGGCCCGTGCAATGCCTCGTCCTCGGCACCACGCGCAGCAGGACACCACGACCGACGGCCCCGTGGTTTGTGGGCACGAGGTGAAGCCTCCTGCCTGTAACACCAGTGGCTCAGCAGGCGATTTCCTACAAGAACCGGTCCAGAAACCGGTCCAGAAGGCAAAGGCAGAAAGCAGCTGGGTCCTGGAGCAGGAGCAGGGCCAGGCACTGCTTTGCTGAGCCTCCTTATCCCGCAGACGCTGTGCGCGTCCAGAGCAGCAGCCTGTGCCATCAGCATCAAATCTGAAGCCAGCTCGCGTCTGGGAAAATCATGAACTTAAAAAAGGGGAAAATAATAAACTTGAAAAAAAAAAAAATCCCTCTAAAATAGCACTGTGTGCCTATGTCCTGATCCCCAGGAACCAAGGGTTGAGAGATCAAACCTTATTCCTCCAGGGACTGCTATCACCATTTGGTATCAGTTTTCCATCTGACTGCTCCTTTTTAGGAATTGTTTCTCTTGCTCCAGAAAACGAGCGCTCCCAGGGAGCCACCGAGCGCAGGGAGCCCTGGCTCCAGGCTGGCTGCACGTCACCGCTCCGAGCCCCACAGCCCCACGTTGCAGCGGGACCTCTCCGCCGGGCACCACCTGGCACGGGTACGCACTGTGATGGGAAAAGGACACAGGGACTCGATATGGGGCTGCGGTCTGGTTTGCCCCAGAGCTTGGGTTCAGCACACGAACGCCATGGGAAGGTGATGGCAGGGTGGCTGGGCAGCCCCGTGCCCGCAGCAGCAAGGATGGAGCATCCCAAAGAGAGCATCCCCCATGCTCTGTGGCTCTCACTGCCAGGACACAGCAGCACCTCAGTAAAAGGAACAGCTCAAAGCAGGGATTATGTTGTTTTTTTCTCTTCCCTTTTTGAAGGGCAGGAGAATTTCCAACAGCCCTGGGTGGAAAAGTTCACGTACACACAGGCTTTTTCCCAGCAATGGTCCAGCCCTGACTCTGGTGACTCGCGAGGAGATAAAATTAAGCTCCTGTGTCCTCACGAGCAGGAGGTAGAAGGACATTTAGTCACACTCTTTAAATGAGGCATTGAACACCGTCAAGTTTAACGCCCACATCCAACACATGCTTGGGAGCGGAGACTTCCCTGCCACAGCCCAGCAGCCCGTGTTTGCTTTCTGCAACACTAACACACTCGCCGCGGGTCTTGACGCATTTGCACGCGTGGAGGGTGCACCCACGGCACGGCTGAAGCTGGGGGCGATGCCGGGGTCACCCTGCGCTGCCCCTCCACCGTGCCGCGAGGGAAGGGATGCGGGCAGAGATCTCCGCAGCGCGGGGCACCGCGCGGGCAGGCTGGTGGGCAGCCAAGGCGGCAGACGGCTGCGCAGAGCACGGTGCTGGCCAAGCGCAGAGGGCAGCTGAGGGCCAGAGCTGTCGGGCACCACGTCTGCCAGCACTGCGGCGCAGAGCAGAAGAACACTTTGTGCTCGGTGTCAGACTGACAAAGGGCTTAAACCGGGGCAGATCCCCATGCACACACTAGAGAGGGGGAGTCCAGGCTGAACGCCCAGCTCACACGCAGGAGGGATGCTTGATTTAAGCTTCAGGATCCAAGCCCTCCACCACAACATGACACAGCAGAGATTCCCGACCGAGACAGGATTAAACCCAACCAGCACGGAAGCCCAGGCAAACGCCGCAGTGCCTGGCCACGCCATGGGTGCTCTCCTCCAAAATCACACAAGCTTGTTGTCCTCACTCCAACTCGTTCCCTCCCAGAGAGGTTCACTGGGGCCAAATGCAAGAGACATCAGGTGCCACAATTCACTTCATCTCCTCCCAGCACCTCTTGTCTGGACTTTGGGCCTCCCAGTCCCACACTGTGACCTCGCACAGGCAGCTACAAGCACGTAAAGCTTGGTTCTCTACAGCTGCCAGGGAGAAAAACACTTCCCCATCAAACATGTACAACAGCACCAGCTACATGCCACTTTTTTTTGTTTGCTTGGTTTTTGTGTTTTGTTTTGGGGTTTTAAAGCAATAGCAGCCACAGCTCTGCCCCAGGAGACACGCCTGCCCACAATCTCCGCAGCAGCAACCCCACTTACCGCCCGGCATCGCTGGAGGATTTTGTCGCTGCTGTAAGAGTCTGGCGCGCAGGGGACTGGAGCTGCAGCCTGTGTGTTCTCAGGAGCAAACCTGCATACGACAGGGAGAAACGGAGCAGAGCACAGGCTTGCTAGGTCTCAAACCAGAGCCTCCTCTGCCTGCTGGGGTTTTAATCCAGCACAACCAGTGATGGGCACCTGGGAGCACTGGGACACAGGTGAAGGGGATAACGCAGAGGCTGCTCCTGGTGCGGCAGGGTCTGAGCTCCCTCCCCACCCTGCAGCCCCAGAGAATGTCTGGGCTGGGGTGCTTCAGGTGAAGGTGGGAGAAAGGGACCGGGAACAGCCCCTGTGCTGCACTTAAACCACATTTGTAAAAGCACCCTACCCTCAGTGCAGATGGGGGGGCTGTGATGTCCCCAGTCTGTCTTCCACAGGAGCCGGTGGAGGTTCTGTCAGTGGGGAAAAGCAGAGTAGACACCAAGCCCTGCCAGCCCCCCAACTCCTCTGAGCCCCCCAGACCAGGCTCTCAGCTGGAGGCACTCTGGCAATGCAGCACCTCACAGCCGGGGGGAGCCCTTTGTCCCCCACGGCAGCGCCAGGCTGGGCCAGAGTAGGCTCCCGAGGCTCTGCCCTGTGAAATGAGATCGGTGTGATAATTACTGAGCCCGTGGAGGCCAATTAAAATCCTTGGGAGAATGTCAGTTACTTTAACCCAGTTTGATGCAGGAGAGGTGTTGGTGCTCTGCAGGGATGGAGGGAGGGATGGAGGGAGGGATGGATGGAGGGATGGATGGATGGAGGGATGGATGGATGGGTGTTGGGGCAGGGGTGCTGGCTGTGCCTTTTTGGTATTTGGGCTGTCACAGCCGAGGCAAAGGGAATTGGCAAGGAAGAGCGAGTCAGGGCCGGGAGAGGACTTGGGGGTTATGAGAAGCATTTTAAAGTGAATTGGAAGCTTCACGAGCAGCCAACAAGGTGACTGAAGCACAAAAATACAATCGGAGCGCTCTGAGCCGATGAATAATGGAATTGACCGGTACGTGGGGAGTGCGGACAAGAGTCCAGGAGCTCTGCTGATCCCTGCAGCGGCACACAGCAGGCGGGCAGGGGCCGCTGAGGAGGAACAAGGGCTCCTGGGGCTCCTGCGCCCACCCAAGCTCCATCAGCGGGCGGGGACCGGGGGCTCTGCACCCCTGCCTCAGTTTCCCCATCCGCACGGGGGGACGGAGCAGGGTTTGCGAAGCGCCCAGAAGCCAAGGCCCGGATCACCCGTGCAGGGACACCTCGACGGCAGGGGAAAGCCCCTCCGGGCTGCTCAGCTGCGGCTCCCCAGGCTCAGGAGGGCACCGGCCGCCCCCCTCCCACCCCCGCACGGGGCCTCCCGCGCCGCTCGGGCCCGGCCCGGCGCCTCCGCGGCCCCACGGCGCCCCCCGGCGGCCGCGCGGCAGCGCCGCAACCCCCCGAGCCCCCCCGGGCAGAGACCCCCTGCACCGGGCGGAGCTGTATTACGGAAAAGAGCTCTCGCAACGTGTTCTTCTGCAAACACACCCACCCCCGCCCCCAAAAGCTGGCACCGGGGCCCGCGTTCCCGGGTTTTCCTTGTTCTCGCCTGAGCGGCTGCAATCGGCACCGGTCCGAGGTAGGGCACTGGCACGGGGTGCCCGGAGAGGTGGTGGATGTCCCATCCCTGGAAACATTCCAGGTTGGATGGGGCTCTGAGCAACCTGATCTGGTTGGAGATGTCCCTGCTCCTGGCCGGGGGGTTGGACTGGGTGGCCCTGAAAGGTCCCTTCCAACCCAAACCCTTCTGTGGTCCAAGCCTCACGCAGGTGAGCCCCAGGAGCTTGGGTCGACCCTTACCCGTGGAGAGGACTTTGCTCATCCTGTCCTGGCTGTGAGACACGCTGTGGGCATCCAGGCGAGGTCAGCCTGTGGACCGAGTTCTGGGTAGCTGCTACCTCGTGTTGTACCCAGTTGTGCTATAGCCCTTGATGACCCGGGACGCTATTTCCACAATTATTTCCACCACAAAACAGCCCAAGCCCAGCTGCAGGGCTGGGGACACGGCCAGTCAGGAATGCACCAGCGTAGGAACTGCTGGTGTCAGTTTTAGCTCATCCTGCCTAGTAAGGGGGACGGAGGTGTGAGAGGACAAGCATTGCCTACCCCACTAGAAGGTCACAGGACTGTCCTAGACAATTTCAAAGATTGCCAGTTCGTGGCAGTATCCATGCCATATGCGGTGCAACAAGTGCTCCGGTCCAAGAGAGACCAGACACCCTCCTCACTCTGTTTTGTCCTTGCCAGAGGCACCAGCACCGGCCCTTTTGGCTTTCCTAAGGGTTACCCTTGTTCCCGGTTGGAAGCAGGGAAGGCAGGTGTGCTAGACAACTACTCATCTGTAGCCGACCAAGAATATCCCTGGGCTTTGGGCTTCCTTCCCACTAAAGAATGACCCCAGCCCACCCACCTCCCAGTTAAAATCCAGCCCCAAGACCTCATTTCAGAAATCTGCAATAGTTCCATCAAATTTTACGACGGCCATTGTTACTTTCACAATTCCACAAGGCTTCCTCCACCTCAAACACACAAGTACCTTTGTTGAGGCTCAAGAAGAGGGACAAACTTCTGCCCGGCCAAATTTCTGCACGGCCAGGAGAGCTGACCCTGGACGGCTGAGCAGGCGGCAGGGACAACTGTCTGGGGGGAGCTGAGCGACAGCTCCGATGTACCACCAAGGTTTTTGGCAAGGCTCATCCCAGTTGTCTAGAGAAAGGAGAGAGCCAGCAGGCCAAGTAAAAGGGCTCTAGATGGAACCAGTGGAGCACAAGGTCATGGCACAGAATTCAGGCTTTAAAAGTCACCGCTGTACTCTCCAAAGGCCGGAGCAACCCTGGGCAGCAACCGGGAAGAGACATCGCTGAGGTGACAGCACCCAGAACTGATTTGCAGCGTAGTCTGGTCACATCAAGCGGCAATAAAACCGTAAGTGGCTTAAGGGTAGCAAGGCCCATTTATGTGAGATGAACGGTGGCTTTTAAAAAGATCACTAAATCCCATCAGCGCTACGCATACCAACCTCATTTATTTGAAAGGCTCCTATTAAAGTGCCGTTTATTCCTAGCAACAGGCAGTTTTAAATTGCAAAACAACTTCTCGGATCAGCCGACGACCATCTTCATTCTGAGAGAGGGGCTGCGGCAAACGCCGGCCCCTTGAGGACAAAGGTTCGTGAACACTGTGTTTCGGGTGGGTGGAGGAGGTCTCCTGCGCCCCGGCGCGGGAGTGCTGGTGCAGCAGTACTGTCCCGTGGCTTTGCCGTGGCGTGCAGGGTCTCCGCTGAGTTGCCCAGGACGACTTTACCTTCCAGAGCTTTCTGGGGATCCTCGCCCCCAGCGCTGATGTGTCCCAGTGGGAAGCATGCCAGGGCCGGCGGCTCAGGCTTCGGCGTCGTCCTGGCTCAGCGTGCCAGCGTCGTGTAGGAGCGGCGTTGTCTCGGAGGAGGAGGGCGGTTTGCTCTGCGCGGCGGGGTGGAGCGGGCTCTTCTCGGCGGCGGTTCTCTGAAGGGAGAGGACAGCGGTTACAGCCGCGCACTCGGCAGTGGCACTGTGCTCGGACCTTACAGCGTGCAGGTGTCACCGCATCCCCACTTGGGACGTGCGTGCCCCAAACCTCTTGGACTTTAACCTGGCCAAGAACCCTCTTCTGAAGGCTTCTTGAATTGAAGATTTTTGCATGTCCTCCCCTAATAAGAAGTTATTTCCCTTCCTGCCCACCGGCACTCGCTACACCCCCAGAACAAAGAGCTGTGTTGCCCAGTGGAGGAGTTACAGGACAAAGTCAACAGGCTGCACACCATCGGAGAAGATGGGAGATGGACAGGATCTTCTCAGGGATGCAGCAGCTTGAAGACCCCCAGATCCCAGCTGCAGTAGAGACACAGACAGCACCCATCCCTAGGATAATGGTAAGGGCAACCTCTGGGGAAGGTGAAGGATGGAAGCTGGTGCCTTCTGGCACTAAGAGGAAGGTTCCTGCTCCACCTAAAGCCTTACATCTATGAAATAGGTTCACCACCCTCAAAGTTGAAGAGGAGCCAGATGTGCTTTCAAGCAAAGCACGTGGGCCTGCTGACCCTAAATCTTGCAAGACAGTAGTGGGTCACTCCCTGCTGCTGGGGACAGAGGTATTCATCTGCCCACCTGACCGGTCATCTAGAGACATTTGCTGCTTGCTGGGGACGTGGATTTGAGGTGTTGTGGAGGGACTGTGAGGTTTATCCAACTCTTTTACCCACTGCTTCTTCTGTATGGGCACCAATGCCACCACCAGGGTCACCAGGTAAGTACCAGAAGTGACTACAGAGCTGAGGTGGAAGGAGACAGTCAGGGCAAAAAGGATGATTGATATTCAAGGATCACCTCCTCCAAGCTCAAGCGTGGACCATCCTAACAAGCATCCCAAGTCAGGCAAAGATACCAGCAGGTCTATGTGGATGAGGAACAAGGAGCTCCTGGCCAAACTGAAACACAAACAGGAGGCAAACAGAAGGTGGAAGCAGGGACAGGGAACCCAGCAGGAATACAGAGGCACCGTCCCAGCTTGCAGGGATGAAGTCAGGAAAGCCAAAGCCCAACTGGAATTGAATCTGGCCAGAGATGTCAGACACAAGAAGGAGTTCTCTAAGTACAGAGGTACAAAAGGAAGACTAGGGGACACATGGGTCTGCTGCTGAATGAGGCAGGAGATCCAAGAGACCAGGGAAAAGTCTAGAGCAAGGAAGATGTACCCTTGGTGGAAAAGGATGAGGTCAGAGAATACCTAAGCAAACCAGACATGCGTAAATCCATGGAGTCTGATGGGATGCACCCACAAGTGCTGAGGGAGCTGGCTGATGTCACTGCCGTGCCACTCCCCATAATCTTTGAATAATTATGGCAACTGGGAGAGGCACCCAAAGACTGTAGGAAAGCAAGTGTCACACCTATCTTGACGTTCAAGAAGGAGGACCTAGGGAACTACAGGCCAATCAGCATCCTTCCAATCCCTAGGAAGGTGGCCGAGTAGCTAATCCTAAGAACCATTTCAGGCACGTGAGGGACCAGAAAGTCACCAGGAGTAGTCAGCATGGCTTCACCAAGGAGAAACCGTGCTTGCCCAACCTGATAAACCTCTATGTTGAGATGAATGGCTTGGTAGATGAGGGGACAGCAGTGGATACTGTCTACCTGGACTTCTTCAGTAAGGCTTTCAACAGTGTCTCTCATGGAGTCATGTCTTCCCATGTCTCATGGAGAAGCTATGAAGCATGGGCTGGATGAGCAGTGAAGTGGACTGAAAACCGGCTGAACAACCAGGCCCAGGGGGTCACAAGGAATGGCATGAAGTGTAGTTGGAGGCCAGTAACTAGCAGTGTACACTGGGGTCAATACTGGGTCCAATCCTCTAACATCTTTATTAACAATCTGCAAGTTTGCTGATGACACAAAACTGGGAGAAGTGGCTGATAAACCAGACGGTCATGTTGCCTTCCAGAGGGACCTCAACAGGCTGGAGAAAGGGGCTGGCAGGAACCTGACGAGGTTCAACAAGAACATGTGCAAAGTCTTGCAACTGGGGAAGAACAACGCCATGCACCAGCACACGGTAAGGGCCATCCAACTCTTGAGCAGCTTGGCAGAAAAGGGTCTTGATGGACACCAAGTTGAACATGAGTGAGCAGTGTGCCTGCATAGCAAAGGCAGCTAACTGTATCCTGGCCTGCATTAGGAGTGGTGCCAGCAGGTCCAGGGAGGTGATCCCCTCTACTCATCACTCATGAGGCCACACCTGGAGTACTGTGTCCAACTGTGGGCTTCCCAGGACAAGAAAGATGGAGCTACTGGAAAGAGTCCAGCAGAAGGCCACTAAAATGATTAAGGGACTGGAGCATCTCTCATACAACCAAAGGCCAAGAGAGCCTGGAAAAGAGAAGGCTCAGGGGGACCTTACCAATATGTACAAGTATCTGAAGGGAGGGTGTAAACACAGAGCCAGGCTCTTCTCAGTGGTGTCCAGGGACAGGACAAGAGCCTGCAGGGACAAACTTAAACACAAGATGTTCCATCTGAACATTAGAAAACTTTTTTTTTTTTTTTTTACTGTGAAAACTGTAAAAAACTGGAACGGGTTGCCCAAAGAGGTTGGGGAATCTCCATCCTTGCCCATCTGGACATGGTCCTGGGCAACCAGTTCTAGGTGACCCTGCTTGAGCAGGGAGGGTGGGCTAGATGACCTCCAGAGGTCTCTTCCAACCTCAACGATTCAGTGATTTTGTGATCCTGTAATACAAACCCAGATATTTTAATACATCAGAAATACCCTCTCAAAAGCCTTTCCATCGAGGCTCCCTGCATGCAGGAGGGGAGCATCACCCACCAGTTGACTACCTGTTACCCCCAGGAGATTTTACCCATTCAAGAACTTACCTCTGGATCAAAAACACTTGGGAGGGTGAGGGAGGGAAAATAGGCAAGAAAAGTGTTTCCTCGCATCAATCCCACTTTTCACCCTGATCCCTGCTGATATCATTAGGGCTGCAGATCAGGTACACCAGGAGAAACAACAAGAGCATGTGCTCACAGCCTGATCAAGTGTGAGTATTAAGACACCTAAATTGCCCTGAATAAAGCCATGAGACAACATCATTGTATGAAAGCTCACCAAGAGGGCATGTCTGGAAGATGTGGACAGTAAACATTTCCATTTGATTGGTTTTAAGCAAAGTTTAATCAAATCAGGACGAGAGAAAAGTGTGTTACCTTGACTGGGTACCCACCTACAGTCTGGCTTCCCGCAACACCATCCCCTTAACCGGAGGCAGCTTTTTGGCAGAAGTGGCCTGGCTGGCCTTATTACTGTCTGAGTTCTTTTTATTGCTACTCCAAAATAAAGAGCATTTTTCCTAGAAGACAATCAGGCTAGTTTATGGTGCACTCGGACACGCATTCCAGGAGGGTTCCAATTTTAGAGGGAGATTTAAAAATCAACTGTTTGACTAGAATCTAGTTATTAATGAAGATTTCAGAATTTAGGTTAAACTAAGTCCTAGTGAAGATTTTGCTCATTGTCAAGCCAGTTTTAAAATGGTCTGTTTGCCTTTTAAACGCATCACCACACAGGCTTTAGGCCACGTTAGCAGAGGAGAGCTACGATGCCGCATCCGGGCGCGTTTTACGCCTGTACAGATTTACACGTTTTTTAGAACCGCAGGTCCAACAGATGCATTTCAAACTGGCTCCGCTATCACTAGACTAAGATTCGAGTGTTTCACAGTACCTCATCTGGATGGCGTTTAGAGCACACTGCTCCCTCCAGAAGCCAGAGGCACACAAGATGCTCCAGGAAGGAGCTGGGTTCAGGGAAACCTTCACGCTGGCAGACGCGTGAAGGTGCGGACAACGCCGTCCCCTCTGGCATCGCCTGTGGCTTCAAGAGGGAGGACTGTGCACGATTAAGCAATCATCGCTAGATCAGCAACACTTCAATCAAACGAGGAACACACCTTGGCTGCAAATTGCTGTCTTCCAGTTTACGAGCTCTTCATTAGGCAGACACTTTCATGTGTTGTTGCACAGCTTCCTTAGAGATTTATAGGGTCATTGAGGCTTTTTAATCGCTTTCCAGGTAGTCAGGCACTTCCTGCAGTTGATTTTTAGTTCTAGTACTTCATGACACTTTTGGCTGAGCACCCAAATACAGCTGGCTTATGCCTGGGTTTGGGATATTTCACAAGCAGATATTCAGTTGACTCGAGTGAATTTAAAATCCAGCTTTTCTTCCTGACCCTTTCTGGCACGGTTCAGGCTCTCTGATACCAGGAATTAAGACTAGCATGAAGCAGGGGAAAAAAATGCCAGCCCAGGGTTGCATAAGGTCTTAGAAACAGCTGCCCAGCAAGTGCTGGCGTTTTTCAGACATGCTGGTGCTGTGCAGCAGAGTGAGGTCTGTTTGCCAGTGACCGCTCGCATCTGCTGAAGCGGAGAGGGTCGTCACACAAAGCCTGACCATCCTGGGAGCACAGTGAGGGTTCAAGGCGAGCCCTCGGCCCTAGCAGGGCTCTCACCTGCGGGGAAGTGTGTGGAGCAACCAGGGGATTTAGGATCATGTGTTTAAGTCAATTAAACCGTCGTAGGCTTGGTTGAAATCCAATTACATGATACTCTTGAGAACCCCGGTGCTATTTAAAGGGGGCTTGCATTACTGTTCCAGTAACGGCAGTTACAAGAGGTTGAGCAAAAGCAGCCCCTCGCACGTGCTCTCACCACAGCCTGCTCTCATCCTAAGCATCACCTTTTTATCCCCACAAGCAGCCTCTTCACTTCTGTGGCTTTAGAGCCAGCTCAAGCCATTTGACTGCAGCGCAAAACTGAATAAGCTTGCTTTGATATAGGTTAGGGGAGAGAGCTAGATCCCTACTTCAAGAGCTAAAGCTTTTAGAGAGCTCAGTGTTATCAGATGAACGTTTTTGAGCCAGAGCCACAGATGTCCATCAAGTGTTTCAGCT
Organism: Tetrax tetrax; assembly: GCA_009806455.1. NCBI lineage: Eukaryota > Metazoa > Chordata > Aves > Otidiformes > Otididae > Tetrax > Tetrax tetrax. The sequence continues at coordinate 62,075 of WHYT01014123.1, forward strand.
GGTTTATATCCTGTTCTTAGAGCTTACATCAGACTCGTGTGCCAGCCAAGCACCCTCACTGCTCTCCCTTTCGTGGGCCAACTCCTACTCAGCTGCCAGCTCCCTGCAGGCTTCAAAGGTCTTTGCTGCTCAGTAAGCCCAGATCCACAAAGGCCCCAAGGATTTAACTTCCAGAGCTATTTGGAGTAGTTTGCAGGGAAACAAGTGAGTTTCAGGGAAAGACAGGGTCCAGTCTGGGTTGGGAAGTGGCCATGGTGTCTGTGCCCCTTCTGCAAGAACACAGCGACTGAGTTTCATCTGTGAACAAGCTGCACTCAAGTAGCTACATCCCCTCGAGAAGGCTCTGTTCAGATTTGAAAACTGTTGGGGCTCTGCAGAGATGCACAGATTTGTGCAGTGGCACAGACCTGCTGCTTTCCATGGAGACTGGGCTTGCTTTTTCATTAGCTGGATGAGCTGAGAAATGCTTCCTCCTACAGGAACCCACTTCCATCACTGCTGTGCACTGAGATGGCCAGAAACACGTTTCTGTTATCTATTTGCAGCATAATTTCTAGATTGCCAAGGAAATCTTGCTGCTACGTGCTGGCACCTGGCATCATTAGGACATGGTTCATGGCATCAGCCAATGTTTCCTCAGGAGTGTTAGATTGTCAGCCAAATCTACATCATCTGATTAAGTCTGATTTGACTAACAGCATTGCCCATTAGACATCTGCAAGTTCTTACCTGACTCTTTGCCATGAGCACAGCTGCTGAGATAATGAGGGGGACGCTCAGCCCAAGGAAGATGTACTGCAGGTAGTCCAGCAAGGACGGGATCAGCACCAGGTTGTTGTAAAACTGCTTTAGGACTGAGCCTTCAATGGATCCGCTCTGCTCAAAAAAGAGAAGTTGTCAGTAGCATTTCCCTGCCATCCAGGGCAGACAGAGACCAGCTGCACAATTCCTCTCCCACCACCTCCCAGCACAGATTAGGGAATTTACACAAGATTCAATCAGGCTAGAAGCTTTTACTAAATAGGTGGAGTCAGCTGGACATGCAGACGGCTGGAGACTGCGCTTCCTGGCCCACATTAGCATAGGGATGCTGGCAGCTCTGTTCTGGGCCATATTTAACCCCACATCTAGGACAGAGCCAGAAGTTTACCAAGTATAGTGCAGGGTTTGTTCAGCTCAGAGGGATTAATGACACAGCCAAGTATTGCAAAGCCTTCTGTTGGCGCTTAATTAGTCTGTCTTAAAGCTTTATTCAAAGAGGAGTTTCCCCAGTCTCGGGTGGTGGGGAAGCAGTTTCCCCACTCCTGCAGGAGAGGCTCTGCAGAATCAGGTGGAGGAAGGCAGCTCACCTCTGCAAACCACAGCAGCGGCAGGACCACTGGCTTGATCTTCCCTGTTTGCCTAGGGGGGGAAAAACAAAACCAGGCACTTAGATTTCTGGTTGATCAGGCTACAGCCAGCGTCATAATTCTTCCTAAAAGGATGGGTTTGACAAACTGATAGCAGCCAGGAAACCAGCGTAAGGAGAGGGCAATTCCTGCTGCTTCAGTGATCTGCTCCCTGCTTGAGGAACCAGGTCCACCTTGGGCCTTTCATGCCAGAGAAGAGCTTACGCTTGTGTTCATCCTTAACTCCCTCGGGACAGCAGTAAGTGCCATCCCAAATCTGGGCTCCAGGTGCATGAACTCAGTGAACTGAAATGCTGAACTTCATGCAGCTCCAAGATGTCTCAGTCACCCACACGGTACTACAGGGTGGTGGGGCCAAGTTCAGAGCATCGGGGCTGTCTGCAACAGAGCCAAAGCAGCACGCTCCCACCCACGTGGGTATTCAACATCTGGCACCACACAACTTTGTCACCAAGCCCTTCTGTTTGCTTTCATAGAGCTGGAAGTGTCTTTTTGGACACAGGTTTTGACTGTCAACCCTGTAGGCAGTGTGTTTTGCCTCTCCACATTGGATGTAATGCCTTCTGAGCAGCGGCACAGCGCAAGTGAACCGCTCCTGTGCCTCACCAGGAAGAGCAGTCCGTTCACTGGCTGCCCAGTCAGGTGTGGGAATGCTGCAGGAGCCAAGCAAACAGGCAGCCACGTGCTGCGCTGCTAAAGGATGGCAATTTGAGGTCGCTGAAACAGCTGACATTTCACCACACGAGGCAACGGGCTTCTGCAACTGAGCCTACTGGTAGCATTAAAGCTACTTCATCTTTTGGGGGAGTAAACTCTGCTGCTGTGACCCCAGCAACAACAGCACTGCCTCCTCAAGGGAGATGGCCATTGCTAAAAGGCGACTACTTACATTATACCCGACACCTGTTTTATGTACAGGTTCAGCTGGAGCTTGATGGAACAATTCATGGGGATGCCCGTCATCTGCATAGGAAGAGACCAACCAGTTCATCAGTACAGCCAACTTGTGTCTGGAGAGCTCTGCAGAGGAGCAGCCCTTTGCTTTCCGTCACAGCTACTCTGGGTGCCACTTTCCAGAGCGATAGATTGGATCATCCGTAGACCCACTGCAGCCACCACACATGAGACCAGGAGTGTGGCTGGGGTTTCCACCAAAGCACTGGTTTCAACTAGGTGCCAGGTTTGGGGATGACAGCTCAGAGGGACAGCACCTGGCCCCTGTGGCAGTTTGCAGTCTGTCCCCAGGGCTTGTGGGACTGAACCTCGACCAATTCAAAGGACCAAGTAGCATATGCAATCTGTAAGCAACTCCCTAGGCAGGGTGATTTAATAACAGCTTCAGTGTTTTTTCAAGCCTGGTGAGGCTCTTCTGTTCTTCATCCTACCAGCAACAGGAAGGAAACACTTCAGTGCAAGAGATTCATGCGGACAGCAAAGGACAAAACATTTCTCATAACTAGAAACCAACAGCCACTGTCCAGCAACACCCTAAGACCATGAAAACACCACACTTCAAAGCTGGTCTTGTTGACACCCATTAAGGCATCATTTTCTGATGACACTGCAGTTTTGCAACACATTTTTAAGGGCAGAGAGTTTTTGTTAGATTGCCCCTATTTATACTCAGCCAGCTGCAGCTAGATAAGAATATAGTTAATTGTACTGTTATCAGTTTGATGTTTGATACTGTAATAAACTTTAATTAGATTTCCGTAACTGTGATAAGAAAAGCAGAGAGAGCCTAATGCCTAGATAAGAAACACAGCTTACGTTCCTTCGAGACGGATTGGTTTCTTGCTTGAGAAAACACCACTGAACGTCTGGAAGATCTGACCACACACAACACTGGCTGTAGGTAGAAGATCCTGAAGTCCCCTCCCCATCAGCAGCTGGGACGACGATGGCTCGGGACACCCCAAACTCATCGCCAGTGGAGTGGGGGCTCACCCTTAGCCATAGACACACACAAAGTCTAACACTGCAACAGTCTGGTGTGGAAGCAGCCAGACAGGTAAGCTGGGAGAGTAGAAGCAGCCAGCCCCAAAATTACTGCGATGCTTCAGCTACAGTGTGCTCTTCAGACTTTGTCAGTCGCAGCAGTACATGTTTGCAGATCTGGGGCGTAACTGGGCTGCTGCTAGATACACCTGCTGGTGTTGTGGACCTGAGTCAGTGGAAAGAACTTGCCTATGCTTATCAAAAGAATTATGTTTATAATTAGTTCTGCAATTCTCTAGAAGCCAGGCTAATTATTTAATTAGTTTATGGCTTTGACATTTTTATCTACATGTGTCCTTGCCAGTCTTTGCACTATGGAACCTGCTCAAATCAGTGCCACGAGAACAGATCGAGGCCACCACGCAGCTGGTGGCAGGCTCCCCTCTCCTCAGCCCGGGCTGGACCCCCGGAGCAAGGCATGACACCTCCACCGGGTGAGGACCGCCCCCCGCCCCGGCTCACTCACCGGGTGCACATCGAGGAAGAGCGCATGCTCATCCTTGTTGGGGTGGAGGCCTTCAACAGCGTTCACCAAGACTGGGTCAGCATTGTAGAAGTGAGGATGGGAAATGAACATCGGTGCATCTGCATGAGAACAAAGACACTTTCAGCTCATCCAGACCCATCTGAGAATTTTTGTTGAGGTTCTTAAGCCATTCCAGCACTACTTCTGATTGGGCTTTTACACTCTTCTCCTCCCAACCAGAAGTCTCCTTCCCTTCCCTCCCTGCAGTTTACTCCATTGCTCTGGGAAGGTTGAGACCCAGTGTTTAAGCCATCCTCTCCTGCCATGCTCCACACAATGCCATGGCAACCCACAGACAAGGGTTAGGACACCAAGTCTGAATTGTCACTCCTGCGTGACCTGCACTCAGCGTCCAAAGTTAACATTTAATTTGGCAATTATGTGGTCTGCCTCTTCCCACCCTTGCTCCCATGCCTGCTCCCTCCCTAGCCCAGAGGGCATAACGCTCCTGTTGTATCCATGGGCATTCCCACAAATGCGGGAGTGCAAGTGAGAATGTTGTGCACGCACATGCTGGTGGACCTTTTAGCAGTCTGGCAGAGAGCAGAGCCGATTTTCCAGACAGCCAAGCTTGTACCACATCCCTACAGCTTAACACTGGTAGGGCAGGGAGAGCCCAGGGAGGAGAGGACTTACTCATCCTGCAGGTACTGACGTTCTGGATGCCAGACTGCATGCAGGGGCAGAAGCCTTCGTTGGGTGGATAGTCCGTGCCATTGGCAAAGAGAGTTTTCGGTGCCACGAAGCGATAGGTGGGCACACCCTTGAACTTCCCGGACTGCTCGTACACCAGTGTCATGGATCTAGAAGGGTTTCAGTGGAGAAGGATCAGGATTAGCCAACAGGTTCCCAGCCCAGAACCATCTTATCTTCGCTGGATAAGATGCAGTTGCAATGTAACTTAGACTTTGAGATCAAGATAAATGCTCAGAGTAGTGCTTTGGAGAGGGAATGAGTATTTAAGCCATTTGCTTTCCATGTTTTAAGCCCAGATAAAGGGTTGGTCAGGACTAGTTATGGAGAGAAACCACAGCCTGTTTGCGGTATCCAGATGAGATTTGTTTAAAGGCACAGAGCAACCCCCCGGGCTGCTCTCCAAGCGGTAATACCCGCTTTGTGCAAGCCTTGGCTCTGAGGTAGAAGTGCTCTGTCACAGGGGATGGACACCAGCTAAATCCCTTCCGCAGCACAACTCCAGCACATAGGCTCACAGGGGAGTCAAGATTTTACCTTATTAATTACATTATGCAGCAAGATTATTTTTTTTCTTGATACAACAGGCTAGTCATGTTATGCTGCATTGTTTCTATCAGCTGGCCAGGTCAGATACAAGTTTCCAGGAGGGAAGTTTGTTTCCTTCACACGTGCTCTTTCGAGTGACGCTTGCAGGGATGCAGACAGCCTGGGCAAGCCAAGGGGGATGCTTATTCATATGGCTGCCTTCTGACACCAGCCCCAAGGATGGGGGATTCGGGGCATCCTCAGCAGCTACATGCACACCTCTTGGCTGTGCTTACCTTCCAGCAAGGAGGCAGAGGCTGCTGCAGCACATCAGCAGGATAAAGCCTTGCCTACCTTGCAGACACGTGAAGGCAGTTGCATCTCAGCATTAGCTGCACTTAATGTGCAAACAGCGTAGGAGATGAGCCCTGCATGCCCTGCAGCAAGGCAGATATGCTCTTAGTCTATCCACTGATGTTTGTGACTCCTTCCTAGCTATCCAGGATAGCAGAGAGGCAGAGATAAAAGATTTGGGGAGGACAGACAGCACTGTCTGGCAAAGAGGCAGAGCCACTTCCTCCACAGCACTGCCCTGCAGGAACTTCTGGCGCTAACAAGAAAGCAAGCTTGGTTTCCTCCACCTCACTTTACACCTTGCCTGGAAACATGCTCTGTTCCCTAGAAGATTTCTGTAGTTTCACAGAACACAGGTATGTGTATTTAAACTTTGATTACTGGTAAACTTCCCTGTAAGTCCTTGGCTCCAGGTCATTTTGGTATTTGCTGATGTCCCTCGTGCAGAGGAATTCCTGCACTAATACTTGGCTCAGCTGACTTTGCTTGTTCGCTGAAGAGGTCATTGTTCTCTATTCAACACGAGCACTAGCTTGTTTTGCAGCACTATCTCCAAAGCCTGAATTAACATTATCTTCCCCAAGCTGGGGACAAGGTTTTGTGCCATGGTTTGCTTCCCAGCCTCCCCTCTTTCCAGCCTCAGGGAGTTTCCACACAGGCACTCTGCAGGGTACTTTAACCCCTGTGTGATCAGTTACGGTCAGGGTGTCCATACAGGACACACAGGCGCAGCAGTGCATGAACTAGGCAAAAAAAATCCAGCAGCCTGGAAATGGTGGCACAACCCCCTGCCCCGACATCAGTTCCTCAAGCTTTAGTCAGCTGAAATAGTTCCACAAACAGTTGCAGCTGCATTTCCTTATGACAACTCTTACTTCTCCCTCTTGCCTCCCACATCTTATCTAGACTAGTTATTTTCTACTGATTCAATATGGGCAAGTTAGACTTCTCCGGTGATCTGGAAGGTATTTATGAATACCACAAGACGCTGCTAATGAGACAACTACATTGTTTGCAAAGCTGAGATACTGCAACACTGAACTGCACCTGAACTTTAACTACAGAAACCAGTCCCCAGCCCTCTGCGTCACTGCACGGGTATACTCTGTGTGCACAGGGTGAGCGTGACATCTCCTGCCACCTGCGCAGGGACAGGCTAGCGGCTGTGGCCTCACCTGCAGGCATCAGGGCTGTAGAACTCCAGTGATGTTGGGGACATGAATGGCGGCCACATCTCCCCGGAGGTCCCATTGATCATGTTGCACTCGCTGCTCCGCCAGTAGTTCACCTGCAGGACAGATGTAGAGAGGAGAGCTCAGAACAACGAGCTTGATGGAGAGTTGGCTTCCACCCATGCATGGGACATCCACCACTCGATGCTGTTTCAATAGCAGCTTGAGCTAGCAACACTGAAGAGCTGCCAAGAGCTTTCCCATTCAAACCCTTGCCCAATTAATGGAAAAACAGGACAAGATCCCCCTGTCTCAAGTGCTCCCACAACAATTAATCTGTAGATTTAGTTGATTTTACTTAGGAGTGGAATTCCACAAGGGACAAGCATCCCTTTAACACGGGTATTTAAAGTAACACCTTAGACACAGGCCACAGGACCCTGGGACTTCAACAATTAGAAGCAACCAGCTCCAACAGCATTTCAAGGGAGCCCAAGTGACACCGATGAGCTGAACTTAATGCTTCATGACAAGCCCCTTGTCATATGGCTGCCTTCTGGCCATTTGCTAGAACAGAAGTTGCAGCAGTTGAAGTCTGGTAGAAACTTGCCTTCAAACCTATGACCCAAAGATACAACAGCACCTAGAGCTCTCAGTTTATCTTGCTTTAGATCAGGCATTGCCCCTGGATTGGAGGTTTGCTGTCTGACACTTAACCTTCTTTAGCCCATTCCATGAATCCACCATGTGAACTTTACTGATGTTCTTCATGCCCGTGTTCACGGTGAACAGTCCTGAATTGGAGTTGTTAAGCTGCAGAGAGAAGAAACTAACTTTTATTTCATTATACACAGTGATTCTGCAGTATATTAATGACTTTGCATCCTTTGTCAGCTCTAGAGGTGCTTCACACACTCTAAGATACTGATCTTTTACTTATTTCAGTTGCCAGCAACAGCTGCTAATAGATGCATTCCTGCTTGAGGAGAGAGCTGAGGCAGCCTTGCACAACCACCGCCAGCTACACACGGCTGCTCCACGCAGTTTGTGCAGGGGATAGCCCAGACACTCAATCCCAAGCCCAATATTGCTGGGATTTCAGCGTTCCCAACCAGCTGTTTACTCACCTCTACAAATAAGCCAAATTTTCCTTTGAAAGGGATCAGGCCAGGCACAAGTGCATTTATCGTGTCTATAAGAGGGTCTTCGTAGCCCCACATGATCTCCCCCACCGTCCGGTTCATGAACGCCTGCTGCTTCAGGCCAGCCAGAGCTCCACTCAGGACAAGCTTAACAAAGTTTGGCAGGTTTTCCATCATCACAGCTGCTCCCTGGGAAAGAGAACAAAGCCTTGAGATGAGAGCCCCAATTTTACTAGAGCAGCAGCAACGCACCTTTGGCGATCAACGAGGTCCCTCTGCTGCGCTGCTCTCCAGCCCTAGAGAAATCCTTTGGACAAACTGGGGTTCATAATTTATCCCTAGTTTGGGAAGAAAGCCGTTGAGGGCTCACAGGCTTCATTTCCCTAGAGGCTGCTCAGGCCAGGTCGAGCCCAGCTGCTTTGCCAGCCCTTCTGCACACTCTGCTTCTGGAAGGGTTACAGCCCAACACAACAACCAAGGCACAGAAAGCGGAAAGCTGCATCTTACAAGGTTAACCAGCTCACAGCTTGGTTAGCCTTAAGCCCTACAAGAAAGCAAGGTCTGAGTCAGCACTGGCTATCATCCCCCTCCCCACAAGCTCAGAAGTTGGTACCCATCAGGGAGCAAGTTCTTACCATCATCAAAATGTTTGGCACAACGATGTACTCCTCCTCACTGCCGTTGGACAAATGCGGCTGGAAGAAGAGTTTCCGGTACTCCAGGAAGGAGACTGTGTCATTGTCATGGAATGTGATATTTGTCTTATACCTGAACTCTCTGCAAAGAGATGGGAGAGATCATGGGAACCTTCACCCATGCAGTGCCCTTACAACACTGTGGAGCAAGGATGGGGGCACAGGCCAGAGCAGGGCAAGGAACCCCAGCGAGAAGCCACAGGCGAGCAGGGGAAGCAGTGCCCTGGGGAACAGACAGTGTCCATCGCACACCCCAGCCAGGGTTAGGGCCTGGCAGAAGGAGATGGCAGCCCCTTTGACAAGAGCCCAGCATCCCTGACAGATGGGATTCTGCAGCAACTTGCAGACACCAAGGGTTTCTTCCTAACTCAAAACCCAGCTGACAAGAAGTCCGAGACCAAAGCATAAATCCCCTCTGTCACTTCGCCTACAGACGTCGAAAAGCCCAACCCTATCAGAGAGACGCCCAGATAAGCAGACCTACACCAACCCACACACCGAAACAACCTGCCAAACACGAGAGGGCCAAACAAAACAGCACAAGCTCCGCCAGTGAGCCCACACTGATCCACCCCAAAGCTCCAGGTTCCTTTCCTCCATGCCACAGGGGCAGCCCAGTCCCTCAGGGGCTGCAACGCTCTGTAGTAGCACGAGGTTGGCCCCAACATCATGAGCCTGTTACAGCTGCAGCTCAACCCCCCAGCAAAAACAAAGTCCTTTACTGTGGAGCCTCTGTTTTATGGCCTACATTAGGGAAGGGCACTAATCTTGCTCAGCAGGAACACAAGGACACTAATAAGCTTTGCCTCTTTGTTTATTATTTACAGTAAGTGAAGCCTTTCCCACAAGCCTAGTGACTGATGCGATCACAACATACAGAATCCACATGGTCTTGTGGTGTGACCTGGCAAGCCCAGGGGAAACGAGGCCATATACATACTGCCAGGTTTCCTCCCAGTGCTGCTTAAACAACTTTGGATTAAACCAGTAATCCCCCCTCAGGAGTCTGCTTAGGCTGCTGACCTGACTGCGCCAACATATTTAATATCGCTACTTACGGGAAAGTTGACACACTCAGCTCAACATCAACCATCACTTCATGTTTCAGGTCCAGAGAAACATCTGGGGCTTCAACCACCATCCCCAGCCACAGCGAACAGACCCAGCCCTGCTGGAGGTGGGCCTGACCGCGTTTTAGTGCTCCACACTGGTTGTCATGACCAGAGCACTGATGGCAGGCAGATTCTGGGTCTCGGGTTAGATAAGAGGTCTTAGGCCAATCCATGAAGTTTGATATTGAGGTGACTCCAGCTCTGCAGCTGGAATCTTAAATGCACAGTGAAGATGAAACAAGTCCACTCTGAAGATGAGGGCTGCCCACCACCACACCAACACCCCTCATGCCTATGTTTGGACCGAATCAGCCCAGGTTGCCTGCCCAACAGGTCCCAGCACAGGACAGACATCCCCAGCTCACAGTGAAGCACAGACCAGCCTTACCATCCTGATGGCCAGAGGCCCTGCTCATGGCTTTAGCAAGATCAGAGCAGTCAGAGCACATTTGGGTCCCTTTAAAATCCCACACCTCTGGACTTGCACCAAGTATGCTAATGCCACGTCCTCCGGCCAGAGGAGTCAGCCAGAAGCCACAGTGCTTCCAGAGCGGGCTCATGCCTAGCTGGACCACAAGCGGTACCTGACCTGTAAACGTAGGGTCCACGTTGGCTCAGCACTGGCTTTGCTCCCTTGAGGACCTCCTTGGGGTTCAGCACTTCAAAGAAGTGCACAGACATGTAAAAAGGAACAGGAATGTCTTTCCACATGCTGAAGGAGATGCTGCTGGGGTCGATCCTGACATTCTGCAGGAGGAGGAGAGAGAAAAAGAAAAAAAAAAAAAAGTAAAGAGACAACTCTTGGACTCAGTGGCTCCAGCTGAGCACATCCACCCTCAGCTCCACGTCAGGCCCAGCCAAAGGCAGCAGTTCCAGCAGCAGCAGGAACTCTCCAGAGGATCCAGGCATGTAATGCAGACTGAAACTGAGCCAGATGTAAGCCAGGAGCTCATATGCACACTGAAGCATCAAGCTCATGCCACAGGATGTCTGTAGGCTTATTTATTCAGGCTCAGATTTTCAGATCCTACCCACAGGATTTTGGAGCTGTTTTGATGCGCTGGAGGCTTGCTCTGCACTAGACAAGCCAGCACTGAATTATTCACAGCTCTGCATGTTTTATTTGCCTGGCACAAACAACCCTGTCCCGAAGGTCTCCACTTGCCTGCCGGGTTTGGCAGCTCCACGCAGAAAGAAACAGGCAAGGACTGGGAGAGGTGGCACACCCATCCGCCCAACCATTTGGGTACCGGCAGGGAGGGCCCACTAGATTCCCAAAAAAGTAGATAGAGAACAGGGATGGCAAGCCAGCTGTGTCCCAAGAGCACTGCGCAGGACACCTTTGCCTCCTCTCAGCTGCCGTCCTGCGGTGACTCATAGCTGGTCACAAGGCAGGTCAAAGGCAATGCGCAATCGTGGTGCCCATATCACTGTCCCGCTTGCCTGCAGGAGCCCAGCCATGACTTAAGCCCTCACCAGCCCAGGAACTGGCATCTGGGCACATCTGCCTCCACTTCCTCCCTCCTGGAGGCTGCCATATGGACAAGAGCCTGTTCCTTCTTGAGTATTTATTTTGGGTATGTTCCACCATAACCTTAGCTTCCTCTGCAAGCACAAGCCCTCAGCGTGGTTAAGTAACCCTGCCAGCTTATGGAAGTGAGTTTGATCCGCTAATCGGTGAAGGCACGCGGGCTTTATCCCACTGGAGCTTGGCAGCCCCACAACAGCTCTCCTGCCCTGGAGCAGCTCAATCTGACTGCGTGCGTATTTGCTGCCACAGGGGGTTGAGGAGAAAAGCTGCCAGAGGCTTCCCTGCAACACCCCATCTTTCTTCAGCCACTTCATGGTGGGGCTGCACCACCTGTAAGCCCCTCACCACCCAAGCCCAGGTCCTCCGAGCCCTGCCTCTCAGCTCCCTTTCTCAGTCCTCTCCCATCCAGCTCAAGGTGCTCCACAGGTGCTGCCAAGTGAGAACTGCTTAACAGGGCAGCCTTGGAGTGAAGCTACTTGTAGGTCCAAACAAACACGGTCATATGTCTGAAATAAAAATAGAATATTTTTCACTTAGATGGGTTACAACATGTCACTGAGAGGTTTGACCCCTCCTGACCATTGCTGCTCCTGAAGAACTGAAAGGAACTGGCTACTGCTCATCTCCTCCCAACAGCGCCCAAACCCTGCTGCTCCGGGAGGGAGGCTCCGGTCACGCCGCTCAGTAAAACCAAGATTTGAGGTTTCCTCTTCAGATGGAGAAGAGCAGTCATACTGCGTGCAAGCGCAACCTCAGCATCAGACTTCATCCTCCACATCCTCATCACCCTGCTAAATCAGCAAAGCAGGGCTGCCAGTCTTCTCCAGCTTTCAGGCAGGACAGCACACCCTGCCACCAGCCCTTCCTCTTACCCACCACTCTGAAGACCAACTCAGGAGTCTCGGTGAGGCCCTGGGTGTTTCTCACCACCCTGGACATCAGCAATCAGTTATTTTTTCCATTTCACCTTAAGTCTTATGAGAGCTCAGGACCATTTTGGGTCCTGCTGAAGGCATGGAGAACAAGGGCTTGAGACGAAGGGAGGAGAAACCAGGGTTGGTCTTTTCCTCATCTTCTGTTCTCCTTGCAAGTTGCTAAGATTTAGCAGAGGTAAGTTTGCTCTGCAAGCTCTCCTTGCAAGTTTGCTGAGATTTAATCAGCTGGAAAGAAGCAGGATTAACTAAAAAGAGGGCAGAAAGGCTTTTGCACCAAAAATGTCACTCTTGTTCTGCAGGGGCCGTTCAATCTCTTCTTTGCAGGTACCAGCTCCCGATGTCCATGAAACAGGACAAAGATTGGCTTTCACTGCTTAAGCCACAGGACTGTCTGGCTTTGCCCAGCCAGCAGCGCTTCCAGATAATCCATTCGAGTAGAAGTTTGGTTTTGGCAGAGACTTTGTGGCACATGTAACCACAGCCATTGGCTATGGGGCGTTTATTCACCCCTTTCATCAGAAGCACGTTTCCAGGTGCAAGCTTGGAGAAACTGCCCAGGCAGGGGGCACGTCTCCTTTAAGCAGGGAGAAAAAGTTTTGGCTAAATTTGGGAACAAGCCAATTGGTTCGTTACGGCAGGATAACTGGTGTCCCAACAGCGAAGGCTGGTTTCCAAGTCTCTGTGCCGCAGTTACAGAACAAACCAACAACTTCATCCACAGCCCCACGCGGGGGATAAACAGCCCTGCAGCCTCAGCAGCTCTCTCGTGAGTAAGGGAGGCCCTCAGATGGGCAGATCTTTGGGTCTTCCAGCTGAGCAGAAGAAGGCGACGCAGAGATTGCTCCGTTCATGAGGCTCCAGAGCACCCCTGCACGCTGCTGGTCTCGTTTCCCGTTTGGAAAACATCCTGTCACCAGAGCACATCCGAGCCTGGCAACCCGCACACCTGCTTTACAACCGATGGGACAGGAGGCAGGGGTGGCGCTCGGGACCCGCTCAGCCCAGCGCCACCAGCACTGCACCCCTGCCAAATCCAGAAAAAGCCCCTGCTAACCAGTGCCCAGAGCATCAGCCCAGAATATCCCAGGCCCGGATTTCCCGGCAGCGAGACCGTGAGGCTGCTCAGAGTGCCACGGGGGCAAAGACCCTGCCCCGCGCTCCCTCGGGTGACGGTGACACAGACACGTCCGTGCCCGGCTCCAGCGCACCCCGCTCCGCACCGCCATCACCCCGCACCATGCGCGCCCCACTCCGCACCGCCATCACCCTGCACACCAGCTCCGCAGCAAGGCCCCGCACCG
>WHYT01014123.1:76096-99594 GCA_009806455.1 Tetrax tetrax
CCCGGGGCCGGTGAAGCCACGGGAAACAAAAACCCCGTGGATGTCCAGATATAAAATGTACAAAGAGATAAATATATATACAGCTATACACACACAGCCATACGCACCGACACACGCACGACCGGGTCCCTCCGTGGCCACCGCCTCCGCAGGCGGGGTGGCCGCCAGCCCGCTGTCACAGCAGGTTTTTGGGAAGGGGGACAAGCGCAGGCGGCCGTGAGGGGCTCGCAGGCCATCGGCCGGTGACCCACGGCTCAACCCCGGGCAGTCCCCGAGGAGAAAAGGGGAGGCAGCTGCCGGCCGTACTCCGGTTCCCCAGCAGCTTTCGGATCCAGCACAACGTAGGTGCTGTGCTGGCCTTTACATTAAAACATTTTGCTGGAAAAAAAATTCCTGTGAAAGGAGTTTTCCTTCAAAACCCAACAGAGCCAAGGAACATCCAGGAGACACCCTGGGAAGCGTGTCTGCAGGAGGGCAGCAGGTGCTTTCACGGGTAGAATAAGAGACATCCTTAACGTTTACAAAACGCTGTGCTGTTTTCACCCAGCGTTGCTGTTCTGCGGTTTATCCCACCCGAGCTGCGATCTCCGCTCATGGGTGCCGTGCTCCGAAGCGTTCGCGCTGCCCCTTGAAGTTCACCAAACCCAGCAAAGCCACCTGCACTCCGACGCAGGTTACGACACCGCGGCGCGGGTTTCTCCTCCGCGCTCCCCGCTTCGCCTGGTTGCAGCCCAGCCACTTGGACCGCACTCCAGGCTGTTTTGTATTTGTACATAACAGCATAGTAGGTTTTTGGGTTTGGTTTTTTTTTTTAGTGAGGCATTTAAAATAAAATAACTTAAAACACAGCACTGCAGTTATTCGTGGAGGCTTTTGACACTCATCTAGTGTCCCCATGCCCTCCCGCAGCTCTTTCCCCTCAGTCATCAATTCACTTTCAAACCACAACTACTTATAGTTATTTTTTCCAGCTTTTTTTTTTTTTATCATCAGATTTCCAAGGAGAAGTTTCCCAGGCACGTAGAGAAAGTAGCCATGAAAACATAACCAAGCTGCAGCTTCTTCCTTTTTACGTAACAGCAGCTGCCTTCATTCCAGAAACGCCCACCCCTGCACTGGATCAGATACGCACAGCTATGGAGCTCCATGGCAGCACACCCTAAACTGCTAGAAAAAAAAAAAAAAAACGGGAAGTTTTATTCTGTTTGTTGAGGCTTCAGTCACATTAGCTGAATACACAGACCGAGCAAGGCTCCTCCGCACGCCACGCGCTGCTGCACCGGTACCACCCGTCGCGCTCCCCCCAGCCACCTGCACCGACCGGCCCGCGCGCTCAGCACAGGCGCGGGCAGAGCCCAGGGCCAGCGCCGCCGGGACACGCAGCAGCGCAGCGCAGCACGACACCGGCTCGTACCTGCTGCGGGGTTTAGCCCAGTGGCACTCAGCTTTCTCCAGTTCCGCACGGATCTTGATGATCCAGACTTGCTCCTTACAGCCCCAAGGCACCAAAAGCCTCTTCCACCGCTCTCTTAGGGAGAATCGGCAATCGGTGTTACTTGAACCAAAGCCCGCTATCCCATCCTTCCACCCGGGATGGTGAGATCACTTCAGGTCTGTGACCAGTCGACATTTCTACGCCCACTCCCACCACGTCCCCTTCCCACTCTCATCGGGTACATTTTGGGTTTTTACTTTCAGCCTCCCCTCCTCCCATTTCCCGATTCCCGGTGCAGCATCATTGAACTCCTGCGCTCATCAGCCACCACAAACACTTCAGCGGTGACCTCCCTTCAGCCAGTGTCTGTACAGCGCGCGGGAACTGCTCGCATCAGCTTCAGCTCACCGAAACTGCGCATTTCCACTCAGCGCTATCCTGCTTTCAGCAGGGATTGTGCTGATTCCCCTTTCAGTAGCTGGTGTGGCGATTCAGGCTAAACACACTCTGTAAAACTTTAAGGAAGCTAGTCCACCTGAAATTACAAAGTTTGCCTGATATGCTTAAGCTTTAAAAAATGCGATCTACCCCACAAGCGGACAAGGAACTCAGGCTAGCCAGAACACTTTCCAGGTCCGAGGCTGCAGATCAGCAGTGACATTCCACCGCTGCCCACCACACAGCCGCCCGACTGCCGGCACAGGCTGCTGCCCTCAGTGAAACCGCAGTTGATTACCCTTTCACTGGCTGTTAATAACACAGCATGGAGGGCAGGACCAGCAGTATTATCACAGCCTCCCAGCGCACAAACAACTGCAGTTTCACCTTACATGTGCACGCTTACACAACCTGACAGCTGCGCAACATCTGCAGACGGGCACTGAACCTCAGCCAGCCTTTCCCCAGTTATGAGAACGCTTATACAACCGGAGGGAAACCACAGCTGAAGAGATTAGTTACGCTTGCCAGGCACAGGGAAGGCTTGCATAAGGCAGTTTTGCAATACCTTTGTATATGGGAGCCGTGTAATTACAGTTTATGAGATAGCTGTACTCAGTTAATGGCATAAATAATAGATCACAGAACTTGAGACATGAACTTTTGTGGATGCATCAGCTTTATTGGAATGAACAAGTGCAGAGAAACTTTTACTTGGAAACAGGCCACAACCAGCCAGTTCAGTTACCACCCCTCAGGCGCAGCACAAGATGGAGGGTGGATTCCTTCTGGATGTTGTAGTCGGACAGGGTGCGCCCATCTTCCAGCTGCTTGCCAGCAAAGATCAGCCTCTGCTGATCAGGGGGAATGCCTTCCTTGTCCTGGATCTTGGCCTTCACATTCTCAATGGTGTCACTGGGCTCCACCTCGAGGGTGATGGTCTTGCCAGTCAGGGTCTTCACAAAGATCTGCATGCCACCTCTGAGACGCAGCACAAGATGGAGGGTGGATTCCTTCTGGATGTTGTAGTCAGACAGCGTGCGTCCATCTTCCAGCTGCTTGCCAGCAAAGATCAGCCTCTGCTGATCAGGGGGAATGCCTTCCTTGTCCTGAATCTTGGCCTTGACGTTTTCAATGGTATCACTGGGCTCCACCTCGAGGGTGATGGTCTTGCCAGTCAGGGTCTTCACAAAGATCTGCATGCCACCTCTGAGACGCAGCACAAGATGGAGGGTGGATTCCTTCTGGATGTTGTAGTCAGACAGCGTGCGTCCATCTTCCAGCTGCTTGCCAGCGAAGATCAGCCTCTGTTGATCAGGGGGAATGCCTTCCTTGTCCTGGATCTTGGCCTTCACATTCTCAATGGTGTCACTGGGCTCCACCTCGAGGGTGATGGTCTTGCCAGTCAGGGTCTTCACAAAGATCTGCATGCCACCTCTGAGACGCAGCACAAGATGGAGGGTGGATTCCTTCTGGATGTTGTAGTCAGACAGGGTGCGTCCATCTTCCAGCTGCTTGCCAGCAAAGATCAGCCTCTGCTGATCAGGGGGAATGCCTTCCTTGTCCTGGATCTTGGCCTTGACGTTTTCAATAGTGTCACTGGGCTCAACCTCGAGGGTGATGGTCTTCCCAGTCAGGGTCTTCACAAAGATCTGCATGCCACCCCTCAGGCGCAGCACAAGATGGAGGGTGGACTCCTTCTGGATGTTGTAGTCAGACAGGGTGCGTCCATCTTCCAGCTGCTTGCCAGCAAAGATCAGCCTCTGCTGATCAGGGGGAATGCCTTCCTTGTCCTGGATCTTGGCCTTCACATTCTCAATGGTGTCACTGGGCTCCACCTCGAGGGTGATGGTCTTGCCTGTCAGGGTCTTCACGAAGATCTGCATTTTTCTCTGGAACAAGAATCACTGTACTTCAGTCACTTTTCCCCTTCCTGCCCATAGGAAGTTGCAGCAAGGCCATGCACCAGGAGCCCAGCTCCCCCCGGGCAGCTGACTGGTGGGGCTGCGCTCCCCGGGAGCGGCCTGCCCCTCTCCACGCCCTGTGACGTCCCCGTGGAAGAACCGCCCGCCGCGCCAGGAGAGGCGGGGCCACCCGCCCCGGTCTCCTTCCCGCCCAAAGCGCGTTCGGCCGCCATCTTGAGGGGCCGCTGCGCCTGCGCGGCCGCCATTTCGCCGGTAGCTGCTCGTACCCACCTCTGCCGCCCATCTCCGCCGCCAGCTCGCGGTGCTGCCATTAAGGGGAAGGGGAACGCCACGGCCCACGTCCCGCCATCCCCCTCAGCCGCATCCTCTTCCCCCCCCAGCACACGCTCATCTCCCGCCCGACCTAGCACGCGTCTAAGCCCTGCCGCCGCCTCGACAAGCGGCCCTGCCCTGCCCTCCCCTTTCCCCGTGGAGGCACGGCGAAGCTGAGCCGCGAAGCACTCACCGCAGGCCAAGTGCTGGCGACAACACAACAGTCCCCCAACGTTACACAGCTGCAACTGCGCCACACATTCCCCTCCCGCCCCTTATATAACCTCCTCCGCTCCGCCCCCGCCGCTCGGATCACTCCGCCAGGCACTATTTTTCCTGTGGCGTGCGCCGCAGCTCTACTGTGTAGGCGGAACGCAACGAGGTCTGGCAACGCGGAGGAGTCGAGGAGTGATGCGTCTGGGCGGGGCACAGTGAGTGCGCAAAGGAGCGCGCAGTAAAACGTGGCTTGGAGGCGTCGGAGCGGGGCCAGGGCCTGCGGTGCCTCAGCGAGCTGAGTTCTCTCCTTTTTGGAGATGCACCCGTGGCTACAGGCTCTGCGCAGAGCCTTACATTTTATTCAGGGATTTAAACCCGTATGGTTGCGTCCCTGTTTCAAAAAAGCCTCCTTGATTTTCTTCGCTGGGGCAGGGCAAGGGGGCCTCGCCAGAGGCAGGTTCTGAGGCGCCGACGCAGTGAGGGAGCATTGTTCAGTGCGAAGTTAAGACACATATTGCTATTTAAGAAATCTCCGATGTGTTTCAGCATACCAGAGGGACAGAAGCAGCGAGTGCTCGTGGTCCCCCCCCGCCCAGGACCGGTGCGGGTAGGCACAAACCCGCTGAGGCGGTGGCGGCAGGCTGGTGCGTGCCAGGCCCCCTGTGCCGCCATGGCCTGTGGAGCGAGGGACACGGAGAACAACTCGGTGTGCGGCCACCACAATGCCGGCAGGGCCCGAGGGGCAGAGACCGCACCAGGGCAGAGAAGCTGCTGCCAGGGCACGGCGACCGGGCAGATGGAGAGGGGAGAGGCGAAGTGAGGGACAAAGGCCGGCCTGATGGGCAGGGATCTGAGTCCTGCAGTCTGTCTGCGTGAGATACAATCAGTGAGTGTATTTATACATATCTGCACACATGAAGTGGAGTATGCATCTGAGATACAACGCAGTTTATAAAAATAAATAATAAACAGAAATAATAATAATAATAATGACTATTTCTCATTCTGTTCTCACAGAGCACCTTCTTGTAGCTCTCTGTTGGCTCCTCTGCCATCCTGGTCAAACTCTACAGCAATCCAAGGGCAGAGCTGAGAACAAAACGGGGCTTTGTTTGCAAGATTCATGAGATGCCATTCGGTTCAATCCGCCTACAAACTCCTGCGTTTCCCGGCACCCAAGGAAAACCGCTGCTACAAAACGGCCACAGATAACACCCAGGGCTGCACACCAGTAGGAAGGGAGCAGAGGCCCAGCAACAGCCTGTGATTGGTTTGAGGAAAACTGGCCTGTATTTTCCTGACACACGGAGCTTTTACAGGAGGGGAATGCGCTGGGGAGCTTCTCTGTGTGTTGAGTTTGCATCAAAACTCAGCATTGCAATAGTAATAACAATCTCAAACACCCGGGTCATGTAGTGGGACTGGTCTGAGAACAGTTGAAAGGGCACACGGTAATGTATTTTGTGATTAGATGAGTCTTTGTAATGGGAAGAAATTAAGACGACAAAGTGCTGTTCTTCATCTAGAGAGGGCAGGCAGCCAAACACTGAGCATCCTGAGTGGGTTTGTACCTGGTATCTGAATCACATGGTGCAGCAGCACACCCCTAAACCTTCAGATTTGTGTTCTATTCACACTGGAAGGCAACCAAGTTCCTAAATAAGTCTGGCTGGTTTGCAGAACTGTGCTTTCCTGAGTGGGGAGGGGCTTTCTGTGAACAAAGCCACTCCGTGTTTCTCCTACCCTGCCTGTACTTGTATCCCTTGTTACAATTTCAAGACAAGCTTGGTGAATAGAGTCTGTTGGTCCTCGCAGACCATGAGCTATTATACTGCCAAAAACTGATTCCCAGTGCCAAAAAGTCTGTCACTTTGTGCCTATTATTAAGAATTCTCTGCGGCAGGACGTGTCTCTTTCTTGTATTCCTGTGCAGCGTATGTTCCAGAAGCACAGCTGTCCAGAGAGATGCTTCCCAGAGAGCTTTTACAACAGGGATCTTCACACTTAGCAGCGCTTTATCCAAAAGTTTGGCTCAAAATAACAACTAGAAGTAACAGCAGTAAATGAATAGCACAAGGAGCATTTTAACCAGCCTGGCAGGAAATGTCATTTTACATCCATCGCTAGAAAGCAATCCCTGGCCGAGGGAGGTGGACACATTGTTGGTAACTGAACGGTGCAGATACAACAGCTGGCGACTGAACTGCGTCGATAAAAGCTGTTTCAAGCTCTGCATGGGCTGTGGTCTCTTCGTGCCAGACCTTTCAGCTCTCCCAGCTCTGAGGAGTTTCCTGGGCGAGATAAAACCAGGCCAACCCAGGGAGATCAAAGCAGCGAGCTTGTTTCTAGAGAGCTCCTCCCGACCTGCTCCCAGCGACGCCTGGTCACGCTGCCAGTCCGCAGCTGGGGCGGGACAGCAGAGGGGAGCAGGCACCGCAGAACCAGCTCAGAGCATTGAGCCCCACTGCAGCTGGTGAGCGCAGCCACCTGCCCTGTCCCAGCTTTTGTGCCTTCCCCTTTGGCTCTCTTTGTGGGAATGTGGTGCGGAGACACGGAGCCAGCTCTGTGCCGACTGCAGGTTTGCACGAAGGCCGTTCTGCTGAGTTTTGGGGTGGAGAGGTGTCAGGCAGGCCAGCATCTCCCTGCATTTCAGGATCTGGTGCTTCCTGCCTCCTTTCCAGCTGCTCTGCGTCCGCAGGGCCTTAGCGTGACAATGAAACACCCAGAGAGACAGGAGAATCTGGAGTGTTTGCATAGTCCTGAGGAGAACCAAGTGACAAAAGCCGTTTCGTGCCACTGGGGAAGTGGCACAGTGGGCCTTTCTGGGCAGTGTACTCACAGTGCAGTTCTCTGTTGTTTAATCCGACGCGGGAGCTTTTTTAACTCCGAATAAAATATATCACGGTGGTAGGGGGGAAAAAAGCAAGGGCTGTTGTGGAGATGCCGGGGATTGAACCCGGGACCTCATACATGCAAAGCATGCGCTCTACCGCTGAGCTACATCCCCGTGCCCCGCGCTGCCCGCCCTGCCTGGCGCCCAGGTCCGTGCCGGCCCCGCTCTCTCCTTCCTTCCTCGGGGTGACCGCACAGACCCGCGAGCAGGGCGGGCTGCGGGGCAGGGAGGGCTGCGGGGCAGGGAGGGCTGCGGGGCAGGGAGGGCCCGCCCTCGGGCTCTGCGTGCGGTGCGGCAGTGCGCGGAGCTGGGTGTGAACCTCAGCTCTCAGAAGCGCGGCAGCACCTTGGGCTCGGACACACAAAGCTGCCCTTCCCCTCCCCTCCCCCCGCCCCTTTCGGAAATCGGAAAAATCCACGCAGGAAGAAAAAAAAAAATGACTTGAACAAAAAAAAGTACGCACAACCTCCCCGTCGGGGAATCGAACCCCGGTCTCCCGCGTGACAGGCGGGGATACTCACCACTATACTAACGAGGACGCTGTACCCAACCTTTTGCGCGGGCCGCGCCATTCCCGCGCACCCGCCGCAGGAAAGCGGTTCCCGCCGCAACACCTCCACACGCGTGGGCGCCTGTACCGACACCCACAGCAGCCGCCCCTCGCCCGGCCCCCCGCTCCGCTCAGCGGCAAGAGGACCCGCAGGGAGAACGAAAAAAAGAACTACTGCCGAAACCCGGGATCGAACCAGGGACCTTTAGATCTTCAGTCTAACGCTCTCCCAACTGAGCTATTTCGGCCCCTGCAAAACCCCCCCCAGCTGTGAAGACGACCCCCCCAGCACCCCCGTGGGTGCCCGCGGCCCCGGCCATTGCCTGCCCTCCCCACGCGGGGTTCACCCACGCGGCGGCAGCACCCGGGTCCTGGGGCGCTCAGGGGGTCCCTCCCTTCGCACTGTTTTCCCACCGCCTTGCAGGGCGGGCATGGCACCCCCAGCAACCCCCCAGATACCAGGCGCCCCGCGTAGAGCGGCGGACTCCGGCCCTCCTCCCCTGCCACAAAAAAAAAGAGCAGCTCTGCCGGGTTTACTCCGC
Organism: Tetrax tetrax; assembly: GCA_009806455.1. NCBI lineage: Eukaryota > Metazoa > Chordata > Aves > Otidiformes > Otididae > Tetrax > Tetrax tetrax. Next base: position 84,408 of record WHYT01014123.1, read on the forward strand.
CCCCGCCCCGCCAAGGCTGCCCCCGCGGTGACGCGGCCCATACCCGCAGGCCCCGCCGCTCCACGGACAAAGCGCGGGAAAACGACAACTGCGCCCAAAATTTGCGGTCTCCCCGTCGGGGAATCGAACCCCGGTCTCCCGCGTGACAGGCGGGGATACTCACCACTATACTAACGAGGACGAACACAGCAAGCGATTTTCCCGCCTTCCACTCTAAGGCCGCATCGTCTCCCGCAGCGCGGACCCGCCACAGCCGACGCTGCCCGCATCCCCGCGCCGTTCCCGCAGGCGCCGCGGGTGCCGGGGCGCAGAGCAGGGCGGGAGGACGCGGGGTGGCGCGGGGCGGAGCGGCCTTCCCGCCGGGCCCGACGTGCGGCGCGCAGCTGCCTGTAGTGGGCCGTGCGCAAAACACAACGGCCAGGGGATGTAGCTCAGTGGTAGAGCGCATGCTTTGCATGTATGAGGCCCCGGGTTCAATCCCCGGCATCTCCACTTTTTTTTTTTTTTTTTTTTTTTTTTCTTTCTTCCTTCTTTCTTTCTTCCTTTCCTCTTTTCTTCCCTTTCCCTCTCGCGTCTTTGGGGAATAGAAAAGGGGAGCTTCCTGCCAAACCCAGTGTTTTGCTTTCTCTTGTCCCGTTTCCCACAGGAGCCATAATTTCAGTTTTGCAATTTGTAAGTAGACTTGATATTTTCCTTTCTTTTCTTTTCCCCTCCTACAAGCACACAGCAGTCTGCAAACTTCTGCTGCAATTCTCACGAGAGAACGGAGCCCAGGCAAGAGCTCCCGGCACCCTCCTGCCTGTGGTTATTGTAAATACTACGGCATTGCAGCATTTACGTTATAAACACACAGCTACAACAGGCTGTTTTCCTTCTTGCTCAAAAACAAAAGCTGATGTTTCAGCAGCATTAGGTATTTTTAACACTTAACTTGTGCAGGCAGCCACCATTTTCTGTGTTTGGGTTGCAGCAGCTTCCTCCAGAGCTCAGGGGCAGGAGGGTCACTGCCCATGCCTCATATTGCTACAAGCAGCAGCAAATTAACGCCGCACAGGATTTACCAAAGAGGGAAAAAATTAGGTGAGAGGAAAGGTAAACTCAAGCTGCACCTTTTCTTCCAGGACTATCAAAATTTGTCGCTGCAAAATTAGCAGACGGTGCAGTTAAAGTCTGCCCGTTTTCCTAAAAGCTGCTGCATTCCCAAAAGTGCTCCAGCCCAGGAAACACAGGGTGGCTGGGGAGCACCAGACTGTACAAAACAGGAGTGGCAAAGCACGCAGCAGAGCAGGGTACCAGGAGAGCCGAGTGCTTGCAGCACGAAGCCAGGTACGAGGAGAGATTTGAAAATAAATTACTGAAAGCGAATGGCTGCGTGCTGCTGAGCTGCTGGCCAGGGTCAACCCACCACGAGGACCAAAGGTTCGGTCTGCGTTTGGACCTGCAGTCACGCATGAGAAAGGGTCCCCAAAGGTCTGAGTTTCTGCTTATTGCAGCATCCCACACAGAAAACATTTCTCCCATCCAAGCCAAGAACTATACATATTTATTATAGTCCATATGACTAATATAGTCCAGAGAGAAACCTCAGGTAAAAAAAAAAAAAATCTGTAAAATACAATGGATAAAATTATCCAAACATTAATATTACAAAATACCAGCGAAATAGCTAGTAGGGCTTCTGGGAACACAAGAGGGCTTTCCAGAAAACCAGAATAACACCAAGTTCGCTTACAAAAGGTATCACTAACAGTTAGCAAGTCCACCTGTGTCATCAGATTTCCAAGGAACCCAAGCTCTCCAAACATCCTGGAGAAAAAGAGTCCATCAAGAACAGAATCGTGCACTTCAGAGTGCTACTGGTGGCCACTTCTTTGCGAGATCATCATGCATAGCTTCGGGGATCCACTGACGATAGGCTGCAAGCAGATCTGGAATGAAAGAGAGGAGCGATTAGACCACTATGGGAGTCAGAGACTGGAACGATTCTGCTGGAAAGATGAGGTTCTGTGGCATCACCCTGCCCACAGGCTGACAGCAAGAACCAGCTTTCCATCCAGTGCTGGAGCCTGGACACCTGCGTGCAGATACGAAAGTACCAAATATGGGAGAATTACTGGGAAAGCCATCACTGCATCACTTTGCTGCTGCTTCTATAAAGAACTCTTATATTCTGGTACCCTAATAGTGAAAAAAATACCTGGAAAAAGATAATTCCTGTATCCACTGACAGTACCATCATAATCTAATTTTTCAAAAGCCCAAACCAAAAATTTTAACTATGGCTAGAACTACAGAAAAAAAAAAACCACCTTAAAATATGCTTGCTTTCTGAAGTACAGGGAACTCCAGTTCTTCACAAGAACCAAATACGGAGCATTACTGTTTCTGGTATGAAAATAGCAAATATTTGGAGCTTATCAAGTTAAATAGTCCAATTTTTAAATTGTAATTCAACAGTGCTCACGGTACTGCAAAGTCTGCACTGATATGACTAATGACTAAGCGAGCAGAACACTTACATTTAGGATTTTTCTTCCATGCAGCCAGTAAAGCATCACGATTATCACATTTTTCTGCAACTAGAGCCTGCAGGAGGGCTTCTGTCCTGGGCTGAAGTCTAAATCAGTCCAAAATAAAACAATGCAACAAAACAACATTCATTAGCACAGTTTAGCAAAGTGTTACAGCATTCAGCTTACCCTTCTGAATTTAAACTCTTAATATTTTTAAAAGGCTAAATACAGATGTAGAAACACACCACCTCTGGATACAGAGACACGTCATTGACTCAAGAAAGTTCACTAGAAGTTGTTTCTTCCCCCTACAACTTTTTGCTCTTAGAAGTAGCAGAAGTTTGCTCTTGCTGCTGACAGCACGGAGCTGTCTGTTATGCAGCTGCATAGCACAGAGTAAAGCAAAAAGGAATCCATCCTGAACTCTGAATTTAAAACAGGAGAACACTTTGTAATTGCAGGACCTTCAAATAACACCAGTCACTGTTAACAAAGTCTTTCAAAATCCTTGCGTCTATCAACTCCATGAAAACTCACAATAGACTCAGAGAAAGCTTGTTTGGGTAAACAAGAGAGGACACTGGTGGGACAGCAAGGGAAGCAATAGCTGACAGTCCTTTTGAAGGTCACAGTTCTAGACATGTAATGAGAACCACAAGAAAAACATGGCCTGTTGGAAACACGTTTTTGAAACGAAGTACAGTATAACTGGCCAAACTGCAAAGAAAGCAAGAAAAGTAGCAGTGCTCACCTGACAGTTTCTTACATGTGTGAGCAATTCATTTGTGTGAAGCAGCCCCCAGAGGTCAGTGTGACCAGCAGGTTGCGTGTGTTCTTCCTTACACTGCCCTTACAATTGCCCAGTTCTCTTGAGATACATTTTTTCTTGATAAGAAAACTCCATTTTCCTCTCCCTGCGGCTACAGCCAAGATCACTATCTACAACACCCTTCCCAGCATTGAATTTTTTTTTATTTAAAAGGAAGTTGAAAGCGTTCAGTGAAGACAACAAACTTGAGTTTGTTTTCAACAACTTACTTGGACCATGTCTTCAGCATTATGAGGGGACTGGACAGCAGACACCGGCTATAAGCACGCAACTGTTCAATGACCTGCAAGATTTGTTAGATCAAGTATATAATGAACAAGGTAAACTAATGATTCTGTGGAGACAATCATCAATGAACTCAGACTGCTATAGATCTCCATCCCATAGCCTCCATTGCCATCTCCTTCCCATCCATGTCTCCATACCAATCTTATCCTGACTGCCCTGCTTGATTACTCTTGTGTCTCAGAACAAAGACACAAGCTATTGCTTTTTTCCTTTGCAAAAACAGGACTTAAATTTGGGGATCTCTTTCACCCAAATGCTGATTTTCATGTTGTTTTGTATTTCAAAGATATCTTCCCCACCCCACCAACCGCAGCAAACTCCTCCAGCCACCAGCAAGTTATAAGGAATGGGCATGCACACAAAGAAAGAATCCACAAGGCTCATCTCCTCCAAAAACTGGGCTAAAAAACTTACTGACAACACCAAGGAAGTAAGGCAGCTGGAACACACTCACCTTTCCTTCAAGCAGGAACCTGGCAAAGTATTTGTAGCGATCAATACCTTCTGGGTAATCAACTTCCACAGCAGGGAGCTGCCAGCTCACTCGATCTGGAAAGAAAGACCACACCGACTCTCCTAAATGCTCAAAGAGGGTACATGTCCAAGGGACGTGTGACAACACAGGTGCTAAGAGAAGTGGAGAGGTCACTGCCACCACCCAGCCAGCCTTGCTCCTTCACAGGAGGAGCAGACGGGCATAAAGTGCCCACGCCAATGGGAAGATGCTGGTATTTAAATGCTACAAATCCCATGGAGCTACTCGAACCACTGTTTAAGCTCTCTGACAGTCCAAGCTGAGCTTGACCTTTCTGGTCTGTTGACAGTCTTGTAAAAAGCAGCATCACAATGACTATAGAGCAGCTTTCAGACAAAACCAACGAGTGACACTTTTCAAGACACTTACAAAAGACACTTGGTCTGTGACATCGAATTCGGCCTGTTTCGGGGCAGTAAGACGGAGGAGGATTTTCCAGAGGCTTCCCAAAGTGGCAGTATGGTGGCAAGAGGGCAGGAATCCACTCGGGTTCGACTGCGGACACACCTTAGGGAGGGAAAACACACACCTGAATGCAGGCTTGCTGCCAAGGGCTGCCACGCTAGCAGTCCCATGAGTACAGCGCACGCTCAGGATCTCGTCTCCACAGATTTACTTGTATCTCATTTTTCAAGTCAACGTTTTTTTATGTTCTTCTGTTCAGAGACCAGCAATAGGTAGCTACTGCTGATAGGGCTGGTGCAGAGCAGCTGAGCTGAGCTGGAGCTTTGCTCCAGTCAACTCTGCAAGACAAAGAATAAACCAGGCTAATATTCCCCTGATCAAGACCCAGAAAGCATAAGGATCCTAATCCCAAGAGGAACGACCACTCTGGAGAGCGCTCAGCCACCGCAGCAAGGGAAATATTCTACTATGGCATTCCTGAATTCCTCACCACACCTGCAGAACAAGTACAGACTGCAGCAGTCTCACCTTTCATATACAGTTTTGTAGTCTCAACAATTTCTTGATACACCACAAACTCTGGGAGTTGTTTGAAGAGGATTGAGCTTGGATGGATGAACACCGGGTCGTCCAGGAGAGCAGTCTTTAAGAAAGCACAGAAGATTGAAGCAGAGTTAATGACTTACTGGCAATTCAATTTTTTGACTGCATCTAATTTCAGTTTTTCTCAGATGTACATTTATATGGTTTCCTTAAGTGACGGAGGTTTTAATAACCCTGTGATTTTCTGCTTCACCTTCTCTTGAGACATCACACACTTTGCAAGACAGACTAACACTACTTCTTGGGTCTTTTATAACAATTCCTATGTGAGCACTGGGAAACTGCAACACTGTAAACTTAAATTCTATGGAGAGAAGTTGTAGAAAGCCAGCAAGCACAGCCCCAGTGCTGAATCCAGCCAGAAGCCCAGTCTTTGCAGATGAGTGTCTTTCTGCCACACAGGGGAAGAGGAATTCAGTCAAACCAAGCTATTTACCTTGTAGGCATTTTTCCACTTGTCATCGAGGAGCTCTTCTGACTGAACCCTTCGGGCAACGTGATCCCCCAGGCCCGCCAGCACAATCTGTCTCAAATAAGTTGCTTGAGCTTCTGTTGGGGGCTTCATCTTTGGATCAACATAGAGACCAGCATCAGTGCAGACTGAGTTCACTGCAGGGAAATAAAGGTGAGTTAAGATTCAATAGAAAAAATAAGGTTACAACAAACAGCCCTGTTGAATTGTTACCCCCCCAAAAGAGAATAAACATGGCAATTCCTCTCAAAACCCACTTACCTGCTGTTGTCAGCTGCCCTCTCAAGCGCCTGATTTCCAGCATGGCTTTGTATCGGAGCCCATTTTCTTCACAGAATTTACGGGTACACCCAGCATATTCACAGGCCCCCACTGCTCCTGGAAGCGAACAGTCAGGTGGAGAAAATTACTTAGCTGATCAGTTCTCCTAATTAAACGAACCGTGGGACAGCACTGTCATATAGTCAACACGTGGATATCACAGTTCCCACACGTCATCAGCCTGGGACATTGTCAGGCTGCCCAGAGAACAGCCTAGAAAATATACTGCTGGACTTAGTCCTACAGCACGAGGATGCCTTTGGCTGTACAAAGCTGAGAGCTCAGGGCGGCGGGGAGCAGAAGATAACAGAAGTTAACAGTACAGGGAAACGGCTGTCTGCAATACCTAACATCACCATGAGGTCTCCTAGCTTTTGCATCTGCCCCTGCCCAGCCCAGATCCTTTGCATCTGTAAAAGCCTTGCTCTCTTCCCCTTCAGTTTCGCCGTCTCTTCCTCACTTACTGCTGGCCTAAAAGAAACACAAAACAGCATAAATGAGTACTGTGCTTCCGTGCAGAGAGGCCTCAATGCAAGAGAGGCATCAGCTGTGAGAAGGTGACGTAGCCTGTAAATAGGATGTCAGGCTCACTCACTCACCTGTCAAACTCTTCAAAAAGCTCCCGGACGGTCATGGCAGACACTATGGTAATGGTGTACGGCAGGCAGTCGTGCTGCCTGCTTAGTGCCAACATTTTTGCATAGCGGGGGGCTACAGGAAAAGTGGCCATTATTCTGCCCAGGGGACTAATAGGGCAACTCAACTTTGCTGCCAGCTGCTGCTTCAGCCTGGGGAGGGAAAAGAAAAGTCACATAATGAAGTAACTTCTGCATTAGAACAAGTTTATTTTTCTGGTTTTGGTAGCCCCACTAAATTGATGTGTTTTCTCAAATTTTATTATGTCCTGGTCCTAAAGGCTGGGGGAAAGATTCCTCATCCAGCTCCCGCCTGCCCTGAAGGGCACACTCCTAGCAGTCTTTCCCTGCCCAAACACACCCAGGGCCAGTAAAACAAACACAGGTGAACCAGAGACTGTTAAAACAATGCCAGTCTCTACAAAAGCACACCCTCAGATGTGAGGGCTGAGCTGAAAAAGCAGATGGGAGGACAGCAGTGCGCACTGCCTCAAAGTGGAGGCCGAGTAGCAGTGCCGACAGGAAATTTGTGGGGGACCACAGATGTTACCTTCCCGTCACAGGGGGTTCCTTCAAGGCACCCAGGGCTATCAGCAACTCCTCAGCTGCTGCAAGTGCTTCTGTTGGAGGTGGTGTTGGGAATGGGAAGTTGATTACCTATGGACACCAAGAGAAAATGCCTTTCAGTACATCTTTGACACAGCTCTTGCTGAAAAAAAGAATCTGAACAAAGTAAGAAGTCCTGGGAGAGAGTGAAACTCTCCCCTCTGGTTACATATACAAAAAAAACCAAACCAAACCCATTTAGGATGCTTGCCAGGAGCAAGAGGAAAGGATATATAATGGGAGGAAATGCTTAGGTCAAAAACATTAGGAAACAGGAATACCAGTGTCACCCTTAGCTGCCACTGACTCCAGGCACCGCCCAGGGCAGGCTGCTTTAAGGTCTAACTCCAAGGACTGCACTTTCTGAAAGTGCTCAAGCTTCCAAAATGCAACCCCTGTTTGGACAGCTGTTTTTTTGTGGGTTTTTTTTGTTTGTTTTTTTTTTCAACCACTAAGAATATAAGAAAGCTCTTATTACCTGAACAAACACATCTGTTAAGGTCTGGTGGAAGTCACAGTAGCTTCTGCAACTGCAGAACCAAAACAAGGCCTAGAATCCTGATTTCTAACACAGGCACAACCTCAAGCAATGATGATAAAAGACACTTGTGTTTGTTTCTGGCTCCTAAGGGCAATCACTTTAATGAGCACTGTAGTACAAACCAATTTATACCTCACCTTTTCTATATTTAATGCCTTCATTTGCAGAATCAAGTCTTCTACTGGTCGCTTTGTTATTTCTGGAGCAGAAAATTTCTCGAAGTCCATGAAGACTGCTGAAGAGTATAGCCTAGTGGACCAGAAGTGCTGCTTAGAGACTTAAAAGAAATCTTAATTCAAAAGATACGCATGAAAAATTGGCAAGAGATTTTTTAAAAGGAAGTTGTGGGTACTATTTACATAATCACATAATCATTTACGTGGTTGTGGCATACTGCTTTATTCACAAAAAGCTGACTTGGCCTGGAGTGGAATCCATGCTAATCTGGCCACCAAAATGAGGATTTTCAGCAAGAGAAAGGCTCCTGAGAAGCCTATGAAATCAACATCACCAGTGACAGAGCACATTTGGCTTTATCTCTCCTAACTGAACAAAGAGCAGACAAAACCCAAATGTTTTAAGTAGCACCAAATCCTTGTCAAAGAGGCAGCAAGACGGCGGAAGCATCAAATTCACACTGATGCCTGTTGAGCTTTTTTTTTTCTCCCAGCCCTTTCCACAGCAAGTAGCTGACCTGTAACAGTGCCCTGGTTCCGTCCGGCCAGCCCGACCTGCCCGCTGGTTGGCTGAAGCTTGGGATATCCAGGTGATTCTGAAAGATGAAACCCCAGTAATTTTGTCGTAGAAACGTTTCTTGACCTTTCCACAGTCAACGACGTATTTGATGCCTGGGATGGTAAGCGATGTTTCAGCCACGTTGGTGGCTACAACACACAGTCGTGTGCCAGGAGGAGGAGCCCTGAATACCTACAAGAAACAGATGGGCATGTGAAATACACTGCCAACAGCAGAAAACAGACAGGCAGTCAACTTGGATGGGTTAAAAAGGGATGACAACGTGTATGCCATTGCAGGTGAAACCCAAGAGTGAGATCAAAGACTTGACATCTTGTCTCCAGCTCTGGAGCTCTCTATCCAGCTCAGTTAAACCCTCAGAAACATCCAGAGGGGCTCCAGGTGGAGCCCACACCAGTGCTGAGCTGTAGACATACTGCTGCCACCTCCAAAGCCCAAGAGGAAACACAAGAATTTGTATGAATTGGCTGTTGGCAGCGGGATCCTGACAGGCCCCAGGGACCATGACTAATTTTAACATGCTGCAGGACTGCCACTCTTCACCTCCTCCCACCTGCTGAACTCCCACTTTAGGGAGATCCGAGCTCAAGAAAGGCCTGCTTCGATCCCATCCCAGCCTGCCCGCTGATGGACAGTCCAAGATGGAAATTTTAACTCACAAAGCACGTGTGACTTTAGACAGTGATCACACACACGTCTATAAAGATCATTTACTCATCTTGAGAATAAATCCTTTACCTTTGCTTGTTTCTCTGGTGCTAGCAAAGAATAGAGTGGAAGCACATAGAGAGGAAGGGATGAATCAGATTTCTCATCTGCAAAGAAACAAACCAGTACTGTTAAATACATGGTAAGTCAACTTCCAGGCTTAGTCTCAACAATGTCTTCACAAACACCACTTCATTTAAAACCAGGAAAGTATTTCTTACAAAGCTGAAGCTGAAAAATCTTAATAGCTTCTCCGTGACACAGGTCTGCTGTGTTATCACACCAGCTCAGCAAAGGACAGCTAGCTTATGTCACACATTTCACAGATGACAGGAGATAGGGAATTTTTATTTCGTAACTGCCAAACCTTCTTCTGAGTCTCCATCTCCTAAATCAAGGTCAATATCAGACCCTGCAACATCATCATCAGTTTCAGAATCTCTGTCTTCATCTCCTTCATCCACTGGTACAACAGCGTAATTGTCCAGATCAATTTTGGGGAGTGCCTGAGAAAGATAGGAAAGATGACCACAGAGCATTAAGGGAGACAAAACCAGCACTTTTTATTGCTTTGAAAGCAAAGCTGAGCACTTACTGCAAACATTTGTTGACCTGAACGTAACAGATGGATTGAGAGATTTCACTTGTATTTTAAAGCTGAGGTTCAGCATTTGGTAACTCTGAGAGTCAGGGCAGAATAACCCAAGTATTTTAAAGTGTTTTGTGTTGAGCCAAGCTTTTTTACTTGGAGGACAGTGGGAAAGGGTAAAGTTTCTTTACTTCAGGCCCCTTCAGCTACCAGGATCCAGTGTCAGTGGACAGTATATCTATATCATCAAGATCTCCTGCTAACAAAGCACATGTAGGACTTGCATGGGGAAACCAAACACTACCCTTCGTCACAGATGCATCAGTCCCAATTTTGGGTAACAAACAGTGAGATGAGGAGCAGCCCTGGAGTCAGCAAGTCTGGAACTCCTTCTATTAAAAGTTTTAATGGTCAGTACTCAACTGAAATCAATCTCCTACCCACAATATCCAAGGACACATTTTAGCACTCTGCTGCTCATAATGCAGCAGTTATCAGTGCAGGTAGGATTATGGGACTTCCCAAGTGGATATAAGTAGGCTACAAAGCTTCATGCAAGTCTAAACAGTCTGGTGAGAGATACAGCTACATAGAAATACTGTTTTGCAGGGAGGTACCTGCTCCTTCCTGTCTCTTGGAGGAACTCTAGCCATCACACATTACCATAACTTTTTTCCGCTTCCTCGATTTCTTAAATTTTCTGATTTCTTCCACTGATTCTTCTTTGTCATCATCTCCTCCTACAAAAGCAGCCCATGGAATTACTGTTAGCTGAGCCCACTTTCCTCTTGGAAAAAGGTAGTGAGGAGAGCCTGGTCCCACACCCATCTTCTTGGGGATTCAAAAAGTGCCACAGTGTGAAAGAAGCAAATAGTCATACTGAAGGCAGAGGGGACGGAGATGACACACAAGTTTAACATTATAATTCCATTTAGAAACCACGCAGAGGATCGACAGCAGCACACGCAGCAGCAGACAATTAGCTCAGCTATACTCGAATGTGACTTTCTAAAGTCATCTTGGGAAATTCCGCTACTCTGAAAATAAACAGTCCCCAACAAGCAGCAGCATTTTCACTTTAATTCACAGCTAACAGTGAGTGAAGAAATGCAACGGGTTCTGGGGAACCGGAAGGATCACACACAGAAGCCTTTTCCCCAAACTCAAAACAGCACAAACTTAATCAGTCATCAAAATCATCCACACTGAGCCCTTTCCCCAATCCTTGTTTTTTATGTTTTTTAAATAAAAGCTCTTAATTTTAGGTGCAAAGCAAGCTCACTTCTCAGTGGGATAAATGCAAAGTTTCACAGTCCTTCATTCTATAGCATTACCTGCAGTGTTGTTCCGTTTTTGGAACGGAAAGGCTTTCCTTAGCCTTCTACAGAGAGAGTGAACTTCTGCCTGGCCTGTTAAAAACACCAAAATCCCACCTGCAAGAGAAGAAATCACTCTCAACCTCAACATAGGTATTTCACCTTGGAAAGCTTTTGATCTTATTCTTGAAAAAAGCTAAGTCGAATACAGCACAAAGTAACAAGGAAGAACACGGTGTTTGGCTGCATCTGTTTTCTACTACTCCCTTTGAGAAGCATGCTAACGTAACTATGATTTAATTGAAGGCTAATTTTCACAAGAGCAACCTTCTCAACAAAAGCACACAATACATCATTGCAGTCCCATGTTCAACTTGGAAAACAAAACCTCACCCCAAAACAAAACAAAACACCCAACAAAAACCTCCCCAGAAAAACAACCCCCAAAACTTCAGGCATGTTAAGTGTAAAGAATTTGAGAGGTTCTCGGCAGTGACCTTACCTGAGGGCAACATTCGATGGATTTTACACACCTTTCTGAAGCACTCCCCACTGTAGTCATCTAGGGGGGTTTTCTTGTTAAAATGAATGGTTACAGGGAATTGCCTTGCATCTACCTAGAGAGGAAATACAACAAAAGGGTTTGTTCGCTGTCGTAACTCCGGCGCAATCATTGCAGCTCTCATGGAAGAACCAGAAAAGCTCACTCTCTATTTCAGTTCAGCTCTTAGCTTTGATAACCTACAAAATATTGGACCCACAGAAGTTATTAGCATTGTCTACCTTGAACACCACAAAACCAAGCTAGAAACCAAAGCTTTTCTCTCTTTGAGATCATCAACTCAGATTGAGGTTTCCTAGTTTTCCTGAACTGTAACTTAGAGTTTTTAAGATAATCAGATTCTGCTGGGGCAGTTTTCTGATAAAAGAAAAGCATCAAGTCTCAAAAGAAACAATAGTCTAAATAAAATAACTCTTTTAAAATTGATATATGAAAGATTTCCGTACTAACTAGAAAGATTAAGAGTGCTCCTACTTTTTAATTGGTTTTATAAAGGAATCCCTCCCTGTATTTCAGCTGTTACACCTGACGCAGATCCTAGTGAGGAGAACGATACCTGAATAACAGGAGGTGTAACAGGAAACAGCCTCTTGTTATCGGTGAAGTCTTCAACACGAAGGGTAGCTGACATGACAATCAGCTTCAGCGGCAGCCGTTTCTGCAGGGACACAAACGTGTTACTCTGTGCCTGAACGCGTGCAGCAGGTAAGCTACACAGCACGCAGACCCAGAGCTATTAGCAGGACTGCATACAAGTTTCTGCACCAAAGCGCTCGAAATCTAGGACGACAAAAGCCCCGTGCCAAGTGACAGAGCATACAGACAGCTTCAAACGCAATGTGTCTTAAAATACACAAAACCCCACGCTGGCAGTGACCTGCCTCTAAACCACCGCATCCTCTCTCTACCCATAAGAAAAACAAACACAGATGCCAAGCGCTGCCTGGCAGTCCACCAGCCCAAGCCTCCAGCATCAGCCAGGACCACACACTTCACAGTATCTGCCCCAAAATGTCTCCTCCTAAGCACTGCTGTTGGTAGCTTATTCCAGTGCAACATTAAGCATCTTGCTTTCTACAGGCTGCTAATTTCAATTATTTATATGTGTCTCGGGGCACTATAAATCTAAAATTAATTGGATATTGCTTGAAAAGTTATCTGTTGGTACTGGAATGCACCATTTTTCCCCTTTTTATAGGCTCTGTGCTGCTTCAATCATATGGAAAGACAAACACGTTATCTGAGCATTATTTCATGGTTTCCATCAGAGTTCCATCAACATCCACATCACAGAGTCCCTCCTCCCACAGAGCCTCTTCATGTCTAACATCCCCCTCCCCAGCACATCTGCATCTAAGACAGAAACACTGCTTCTCTCACCTTTTCACGAAGAGGCACGATGCGAGACAAGAGGCCTATCAAGATATCTGTGTACATACTCCTCTCATGGGCTTCGTCAATAATAATGACTTTGTACTTTGAAAGCAGAAAGTCCTGAGAAGAGAGATGGATTTCACCACGTCACCTCACCCAAAGACATCTCTAAGTCAAGAAAACCTACAGCTGCACAAACACTGACCCCCACATCCTCGTGGCTGTAGTCTCTCCCACACTTTTGAGCACAGTTTAATGTGTTTACCCTACACGAAGCAGACTAGTTCCTGAAAGTCTCTTCCTTGCTCTCATTTTTCACAGCAAGGTAACCTAACGCTTATGAACTTGGGCAGGAATATACATGGTTCAGATGAAATACATCTCCAGTGCTGAAAGGGATTTTGCTTTGAAAAGTTAGCAACAAAGCCACGAAAACCAACTGGCCTCCCTTCCTAGCTACACAAAATACTTTCTTTTTTGTAACACTGAGGACAGCAACTTACCTTCTGAATTTCTTTCAGCAGCACACCATCTGTCATGAACTTGATTTGTGTTTCATCTGTAACATTGCCTTCATATCGGATTTGATATGAAACCACTCTGTGTGGAAATACCAGGGTACCCACAAGAAAAAGCAAAGGGAGAAACAGAAAACTCACATTCAGATCAGGAAACAGCCTTCAGCCTAACTAAATGAAGACCTGATGCCAAGACGAGACAAAAAAGCACACCATGAGCTCCCCAGAGCCTAGCACACACAAAATGCTAGAAGCTGGGATATACAGCAATGTCCTTTTGAATTATTTCGCTGTTATGGGATGCTTTCTCATATGGAGACAAACTAGGACCACTTCCCACATACCATCTTGACAAAGCTCTCTCTAAAAAGTAACTCACAACCATTAGTGGCACCAGATCTGCACGTGCCTTTTTATAGACAACCCCACAGAGGAGTTTATAAGTAACCTTCCCACAGTTCTTCGCCAAAGACCAAACACGCAATGTGCAAGCCTTGATCTCAGTCTATAACATACAAAGAGCATCTCAGCCTTGGCTTCCTAGCAAGGTCTCAGCTTTTTCTCTCCTCACCTGTCTGACAAGTTCATTTCCTCAGCGACTCGCTGGGACATGGACACTGCAGCCACACGCCGAGGCTCGGTGATCCCAATAGCACCGTTGGAACTAAAGGGGTGAAGGAGAGACAAGGAAGGGTCATTTGGCTGCTTGTTTTAAAGAGAGAAACATTTAGAAAGATGGCAACAGGATTTCTGCATAATGGCTCTAAATTAAGTGGCATCACTCACACAGTATCACTTTCAGTTATAGTTAGAAGAAAAAGATAGAAAGGAAATTTTGGGATTACTCTTCTGTTGTATGTGTATTGATCTGAAGATGCATGTATTGCAGAAAGTTTTTCCCCAAATGTTGTCTCTGTAATTCCAGCTCACTGAACTCCAGTCCTTCTGGACAGTGCTCTGGCAACAGGGTCCATTTCAGAAGAAACTCAGAAGAAACTCAGGCTGGGGCAGCAGCAGCACAGAAGCTGGATGCACTCTCATGCAGCTCGCAAGAAGCGCCTTATGAGGTGTCCAAGCTTATTAAACAGCCAGATGAGCCACAGATGTTTTCAAAAACATTATTAAGAAATATGCGAATTTTCTTGCAAAGGTGAAAACAAACCTCTGAAAGCAGAAGTTAAACTATGTGACATGGGCAGGCAATGAAGCCCCTCTGTGAATAATAGGTTGGTGACTTTGAAGCAAAGTTTTACCTTAGAGGTTTCAAAAAACTGCTTACATGGAGAGACTTTTGCAAGTCAGTCTTACTCCCTTCAAGACTTTCTAAAAGCCCATTCAGCACAGCCACTACCATGCACAGAAAAGACCAGGTTCGGTTCAGCCGTATCAGAAGAAAAGAAAAAAATCAGAAGTGACCGAGAGCTCAGCTTGAATTTTTCTAATTCCATTTGCCGCAGATAAAAGAGGACTCGTACCTGGCATAGCCAGCTTCATAGAGAAACTGCGGGACTTGTGTGGTTTTACCGCTTCCCGTCTCTCCACATATGACCACAATGGGATTCTCACTAATGGCTTCCATGATGACTTGCTCTTCGGCAAGGATTGGAAGCTTTAGT
>WHYT01014123.1:122202-183366 GCA_009806455.1 Tetrax tetrax
GGGCCCGCACATTGTCCTCGCCGAAGAGGCCGCTGACCCCCTGGTAGAGACCGCTGGCTGCGCGCCGGAGGCTGTTTTGCTTCTCGGCGCCGCGGCTCCGCGCTGCCCAAGCGCCGGGCCCCGCCGTGCCGCCCAGCAGCAGGGCGAGGAGCAGCAGCACCGCCGGCAGCCGCCTCGCCGCCATGGCCGCCCGCGCCCGGCAGCGCCGCGATTACAGCGCCGCGATTGTAGCGCCGCCTAGTGGCCGCGCCGCGAACTCCGCCGCCGTTCTGGGCGGAGGGGGCGGTGCGGGGGGCGGTGCTCCCGCACTCCCCCCCCATGCAATAGTTTTATTGAAATCAGAAAATAATAATCTAGGTTGAAATAGGGCAGCCGAAGGTCTTCCTATGCAGTTCCTTGAGCCTAAAAGGTCTATTCAAGTCTATCGCTGTGTCCAGCCTCTGCCCCGTGATTCAGCTTGTCCCTGTCCAGAACCAGCCCCAATATTTAACCTCCTCCAGTATTTGACCTGTTCCAGCCTAAATTTTATATGTAACTATCCACCTGGAATTTTTTTTTCCCTACTATCTAATCAGGATTTCCCACATCTCAATGGAGGGCTGTTGGCTCTCCTGCTGTCAGCATGCACCTTCGAGGAGGTTCTGGCTCCATTTTCTCTGTACCCTGCACTCAGGTCGGTGTAGGCAGAGATAAGGTCAACTTTGCCCTCTCCATATTTGGCACCCTGTGCTCCAGCCCTCTGCCCCTTTGTCAGACTGGCTCCAGTATCAGTAGCCGTCTTGCAGCTTGAAGCCCAAACCTCAGCACGCTGTTCCAGACGCGGTCTCAGAAGTGCCAAACCAAGGGGAAGGATGACGTCCCTCAACCTGACGGCTACACTATCACTAATGCAGCCCAGGATGCTGTTGGGCTTCTTCGCTGCAAGGGTACATTGCCGACTCATGATCAACTTTCTTGGCTGCCAGATCCTCTCCTGTGAAGCTTTTAAATTATTCAGCAGTCTCTTTGTGCTCTCAAGTCTCATGACAATCTTTGCAGAGAGTACAGCAAGCTGCCTTTCCTGCATGGGTATCCCTCTCTGAGGAGACTCCCAGGCACAATCCCCAAAGGACAAAGGAAATATGGAAATCTAATGTCAAAACCTGACTTCTATCTTTGTGGTACACTATCACCTTCAGACTGAGGGATTCTGAAGGACTCTCATGTCCTTTACGCTTGAGAAACTCTGACTCAGAAGGATATGCTGAAATTCAGCACACTTAATGATGCGACTCCCCCTTCTGACAGGTTTTATGTTATCTTTCTTGAGTAACCAGGCCAACAAAAGACCAGTTGGGAAGTGTAAATTAGACAATTTTATCAGCTCCCTCTGGGTAATGAAACCAAACCAGGATGTTAGCAGAGTGAGGTAAGAATCCCCAGAGATAGAAAAGTGCTTTATTCCCTTCAGAGCACATTCTGATTCACCATTGACAGGAGCTGGAGTTAGACAAGATAAAAACACAATGATGGCAATATAAAAACAGATCCATAGGTTTGTGGTGTAGATTCTGCACCGAGTGATGATGTGAGCTGCGGCAGAAAACATTAGCCAAATTGCCCAACAGTAACTTCAAGGCACGGAGGATCCCAAAACCTTCCCATGAGCTCCTCCTGAGTTGTGCTTGGGAAGGTGTAGGTGGCCCATGACCATGTCTGCGCACCATTCAGTCAGGATCTCTGCTCTAAAAACTACAGGGCAGAGCTCTGCTTTTACCTGCTCCTCCCTGGGAAGTTCCTGCAGAGTCCGGGGCGCAGCTGGTAGCTCTGCCAGGCACTGGAATAACTTGAGGTATCTCCTTCCGATTTAACACCCTGTGTCCTTCACGTTTAAACCTGGTGGCTGAGCCGACGCCTGGTTGCTACGTAGTCAAGTTCAAGACATCTAGAATATAGACATCTTTGTTATGGCCTTGTTCCCAGTTTTAGTCTGGTCAAAACACTTATTTTCACATTTAGCAGAACGGCCTAGACCTTTTAGCATTTATTTATATTTGGCCCTGAACGGGTTGGGCCCACATCCAGGAAGGTACTTAGGGTCTTACTTGCTTTCAGTAGGATATAGATTCTTTATCTATGTCTAAATGGTGCTTTCCTTCTCTTTTAAGGTGGCTTTGAAATTGCTGGTATGTCAGTGCCTGTGTATACTCTGAAGTCTCTATCTCACACTTTTCCAGAAAGAGTTGGTAACTGGTGATTGGTATTTTTGAGGGTTTTGTGATGTTTCTTGTTATCTGCCCTCAGTGTCATACTCTCAGCACACAGTAAAGTGGCCGCTTTTGGGGCATTTCTTGCGAAGAACCTTGTGAAGAACCTTGTGGTATAAAAAGACAACTGTAAATGTCATCAGTGTTGTTTCCTGTGCCAGTTACAATTCTTTCATTTACTTCCAGTTGGCATGGCCTCCTCTGGGTCCCATTATGGGTCTTGTTTCTGCAAATTTGGGGATGTTCCTATTGCTCTATGTGAGTTTCCATCATGGGATCCCTCTCAAAGTCACTTCTGCAAGCTGTTTGTTGTTTCATTTCATCCATTCTTCACAGAGGCTCTGAGGCCCATTTTAGTAGCTGCCTTTGGAAGCCTGTGCTCAGGGTTGTCCTTCACATGAGGTCAGGATAATCTGGGAATCTTCCCTGGTATTGAACTGATCTCCTGGCCTGTCTCAATGAGCCTATTTCAGGTACGTTCATCTCTCCAAATCCACAGCTCTTATGAAATTACACAGTATTTCACCTCTCTCGTTTAAATAAATGAAATCACGTCTGCTCAAAGAATACATTGCATCATGGCATGAAATATTGATCTCAATCACATTGAACTTTTTAATTAGGACAACTGTGAGGTTCTAGAAATATCCTCTGATGAAGGTCTTACTGTAAAGAAGTGTACTTCTCTGCTTCGTGATCTGAACTGGAAACTGCGTAAGATGTCTTATTCAGATATAGGGATTTAACAACAATCTCAATAGTATTTAGAATAAATTGAGGTCTTCTAGATGTCAAAGTTGTAGTAGATCATAGGGTTCTGTCTTTTAAAATAATTTTTACACAAAAAAAAAAAAAAGGCATAGCTTTAAAGAAAGCCAAATGGTGTTACTGTGCACCAGTCCTTAACCTCACTGACTCCCATTTTTCTGACTTTCTTCATCCTTCAGCCTCAATCTGTCATAGCTGATCACTTTATGACCTCTTGTCATTTCAGGCCTTTTCTCTTCATCTTTTGCTCCTAGCTCTATGAGGCTTTTATTGCAGCATGTCACTGCTTCTTTTCTTCTTCTATTTCTTTTCCCCTTTCCTTTTCATTTTCCTTTTCCTTTTTGAGAAAAGATTTGAGACAAGGACAGGGGGAGTGAGTTAGAGAGTCCATAACTTGGTCTTGAGCGGGGCTAAACTACAACACTTTTCTTTCTTACTCCTTTTCTACAAATGCTTTTGATTTTGATTTTGGTTACTTGTACCCCTGACACCATGCAGAGACTGCAGAGATCATGGATGTCAAAGGAGCCAGAAGTTTCTCACTCACACACTGACTCATTAACCAGCTGGTGGCCACTCAATATAGGATTTTTAAAAAACTTTCCAAAATCTTTAGATTTCCTAATCTAAGTGTTGGATCAATGGATTATGGTCAGGCCTCAACATACTGCACAGATTGCCGTCAGGTATTATTATGAAACTTTTATCTCACAGGTCCATGCATTTCATCACTCGTTTTAATTTCACAGACTGACTGCAGATTAGTTACCTCATAGACCACAAACGAGTTAGTGCCGTCATCATCACTATTACTGTTCATCGGTTCTGAAGCACCTTTTGAAGGGCCCCTAATCTAATCTGAAGCAGAAAACATGATTTAATTTTTAACCTATTACTAACTACTATTAGTAGGTATAAAGCAAGGCTTAAAAAGATTTGAAAATGTTCAATTCCATTTAATCTTATTCAGGCTATTTTCCTGCAGCTATCCTAATCTAGTCTCCAAACTATTTTTAGTAGTTACTGCAGTCCTCTTGATGCCCATTTCCTCTTTAAAGGCTTGTTTAATTTTTCTTTTTTTCCTTCCCATTTGTCCAAAGTTGCTTTTGAAAGAAGAAACCATTTGGATAATACAAAACTGGAATTAGGGCAAGGAACATGGAGGTATAACTGGTTCTCAATAAGGATACAATAGTAAAACTGCTGTTAATGAATTAGAAGCTCTGTCAGGCTTTCCTAAAAGCCCAAGTTTTAACACCAAATTCCCACCGCGTCCTTTCCTCCTTAAACAGTAAGTGGGTCAGTGCATTTTCAGCTATGCCTTTTCCAGCTTATTGAGAGGATTTTTTTGGTCCCTTCTCAGGTGATTTGGCTGCGCATTTTCATTTTAGGTGCACAGCTAGCTCTAAGGAGGAAAGCTGCTGGTTTGCGTCTGATTTTTTTATCTTAAAACGGGTGACATGGGTACCGCCGAGGGACCAGGCCCGGCTCGCCTCAACGCTGAGGGGACTCATGAAGCCACCCCGCCCTCCCGCCGCGCAGAATGAGAGCGCCCCCCCGATTGGGCACACCTCCTCCTGATCCAGCCGCTCATTGGTCGACAGAGAAGAGGGCTTGAGAAACCTCTCCTCCAATTGGTTTTTCGTGGTGTCAGCTCTTGCGCCGTCAGCCCAGCCGTGAGGAGAGCGGGCACTGGGCTGATGTGGGGCCAGGCGCGTGGCGGCCAATCAGGCGCGGCGGCGTCGTCCCGGCCGCTGCGCGCCGCGCGGGATCCGTCCGCAGCGCGGGGCCGCCCGGTCCCAGGGCGCCTGAGGGGCGGCGGCGGTTGGGCCGGCGGGAAGCGGGCGGGGAGGGGGGGCGGCCTCGGAGCGGGAGCGGATGAAACGAAATTGCGATAAAAATGGGAAATTAAGGGTTTGGTTGCTCTGCTTGCTGTGTGGGGTGGAGGCCTGGGAGAGGAGCAGGAGCTCAGCTGTGAGCCCAGAGCAGCCGGGGGTGACCAGATGTGGAGGGCTGGGGAGCGCGTCTGCAGGCACGGAGCAGAGGTGGCAGGGGATGTTCGTGTCAAATCTGACCCTGAGAGCTGCCCCGCAGTACTCTCGTCCGGAGCCAGTACGTATATCCACACATAATCATAATACACATCTTCACAACCGAAGGGGCAAAAAATACAACTTATCTTTCCTGTTGGGTGTGCGGAGAGATGGAGTTTCTGGGTGATTTGCTTTCTCTGCTGCAGGCCGTG
Source organism: Tetrax tetrax (assembly GCA_009806455.1). NCBI lineage: Eukaryota > Metazoa > Chordata > Aves > Otidiformes > Otididae > Tetrax > Tetrax tetrax. Next base: position 127,462 of record WHYT01014123.1, read on the forward strand.
GCTCCCGAGCCCAGCTGTCAGGGCAAAACACCTTTTTTTTTTTTCAGTAAACCCCTGTGAGTAGGGCTCGCTGTTTTCTGCAACACATCTGTCAGGGCTGGAGCCCACGTCCCTCCCTCGTCGCGGGGCTTTGGCCGCGTGGCCATGACACGCATTTCACACCTCCGCAGACCTCTGAGCGCCGCTGCCAAGGCCGGGCAGGCCGGTAACGGCAGATAACGTGTCCTGATTCCACCCCTCAGGCTCTCCAGGTCGTCTGGGCTCTGGAGGGAGTTATTTAAAAACATTTTGAAAGAAGAGAAGTGTTCGATTTTAATCCGAGGTGTAAGATACGTTGGCAGAGAGCGCGTTACGAAAGTGTACCAGGGATAGCAAGGCTATGGAGCAATGTTCGTTATTGGGTGAAAGACGCTTGTCAGCGGGGACTTCGTCAAGCTCTCTGGGATTAAAAAAAAAAAATAAATAAAGCGGCAGTAATTTTGCAGAGATCTGGTGAGGAGCGTGGCGCGATGGTTCCTCCGCGGGTGACCTTTGGAGGTGGCAGGGACCCAGGCGCGGGCGGGAGCTGCCGTTAATCCACCCGCGACCCGGCGATCGGTAACAGCCCGCCGCGGGCCCCGGGCGGCGGGGCAGAGGGCATTATCGTTGGGCGGGAGCGGCCTTGAGGGTCCCCGCAGTCTTCCTCACGAGGCCGGACGGGGGTACCCCCCTCCCCGGGGCGGTGGCGGGGTGGGGCCGGGCCGCCCCCTCTCTCTCAGCGCCCGGCCGTGCCCGCCGGCCCCTCGGCGGGCGGGGCGCACCGCCCCCGCACTCTTTTCTCTCTGGCGGAAGGGTACGGAGCGGTGCGGCCGGGTAGGGCTCGGCGGCCCTTAAAGTGCTGCGCCCGGAGGAGGGGCCCCGCAGTCGGGGCCGAGGGGCGGCCGGGGAGGGCGTGCGGCCGGTGGGAGGGACGGTTGATTTCTCATTTTGCTCGGTCGTTTCATACTGCAGCCGCCGCCATGTCCCGGGAGCCTGAGATCATGGAGTCCCAGGTGATGTGGGAGCCTGACACGAAGCGCAACACCCACATGGACCGGTTCCGCGCCGCCGTGGCCAGCAGCTGCGGGCTCCGCCTGGGTGAGCGCCGGGGTGGGGGCGGGCGAGGAGGCCCTCGGGCTCTGCTCGGGGCCGTGCTCCGGCTGTGGGGGCCGGCGGGGCTCTGCTTCCCCGGGGCTGGCCTTGCCGCGGGCCGTCCGTCTGCCCCTAGCCCGGGGAAGGGGGCACGGTGCCCGCACGCCCCCCCGGGGCATTGAGGGGGCCCAAGTGGTCCAGGCTGCGAGCGTGATGCTCTGCCTGTGCCCCGTGCAGAGGCCTGGGGTGCAGCATCTCGCTTAGCGCGGAGGTGCGTGCTGCCGGGAAATGCAAACAGCCTTATCTGTTACCGGTGCTGCTGCTGGACGGCAGCCCGGGGGCACCGGTACCTGCTGTGTGCCCCGGGCCGCTCCTGTGCGGCAGGGATTTCCTGGGGTGATGCTGCAGTGACTTCGTGTTTGAAGGGGATGTGGGAAGGAGGGATTGCTGCTATCGTGGCTGTGAGGTTAATGTAAGCCTTTGTATGGTGCTTTAACAACACGTGTGTGAGATTTGAGTGAAGGCCGTGCTCATCTTTGTTTATGAAGAGTATGTTTTTGTAATATTTATGCTGGGAAGTGAAAGGTGATGTGTAGGTTGGTTCAGTGGTGGAAGCTAAGCTGTTTTGCTGTGTGTCTGCCTAAGCTCTTGAACTTCAAGCTCTGGTTCATGCTCATTCAGAAATACCTGTATGGCTGTGAATAGGTGTGCAGTCCCTTGACTTGGAAACAACCTGTCAGCTTTGAATTTTGCCCTGCTTTGGGTAGGGAGTTGAACCTCCAGAGATGTCTTTCAGCCCAGACTGTTCTGTTTTCAGTGACTGCTTGCTGTAGGTGGTGTCTCTAGGGTACCGAGAGCACTGGCTGTATGGACTTACTCCCATCATGAGCCAGGTGGACTTCAGTGCATGTGGAGGTCAAACCCTCCACTTCTGACTGGCTTGTTTCACGCTGTGCATTTTCCCTATGTGTTTGGGGACCAGATTGCCTGTGTAGCTTTCTCTAATCATTTGTTTGATGGAGGGAGTAGTTTTGGCAGGTGGCCTGACAAGTTTGTCAGTCCAATATAAATGTCTGTGATATGAGTAGAGACGTTGTGGAGGAGTAGCAATGTGTCTTGTGCTTTTAGCAGCTCATGTCTGGAAAACAATTGTGCATCTTGATTGGGAACAATGTGTGGGCAAGCCATGTCTTTAGTTTGACTGCTGGGGGATTTCACATTTGAACACAAATGTATAGCGTCTAACTGTCCTGCTACATAGCAAGCAAGTTACTACAGTATTTTAGCTAACTCCTGACTAGAAGTGGGGCTTATATAATTGAAATATAATGCTTTTTCAGATGGGCTGCCCATATTTATGGCTATAACAACTAGAACTCCTTTCACTCCGTTTTGAAGTGGCTATTTCTACTTAAAAGTGGATTCCTGTGCATATATAGAAACCTTTGTCTACTTCCATTAGACTTCAACTGATGTTCATTGGTTTGTCAGCTCTTCAGTGATGAAGAGTGGATTCTTATGTAGCATTAAGATGTGGACTGACGGAGGAGAGCTAAGGGCAGTATCACCCTTTAAACAGCACGGCTCTGTCCAACCCTGAAAATGTAGTAACAGGATGCAATGTCTGATTGCTGAATAACAGGTCTGTGCCCTGAAGGACTTGCATGCGAAAGCTCATTTGGGAACAAACTGTATAGGCAAGCAGAACAAACTGTTCGTGTTGTAAGAAACCAAATTAATGGTTACTTGTAGCTTTTTGCATTCATCAGATGGTTCAGAGCATGTGCACAATTGGTGTTTGAAGGAGGACGTGGAAGCTTGATCTTTCCTTTGGTAAAGTCTTATCCCCACACCAGCAGGTATGCAGTGTACAGAATAGCGAAGAGTAACTTGGGTGGAGTGTAAAAACAAAAAAAAAATATGTAGGAGGCTGAGATTGGGGCAGTATGTAGGCAAAAGCTGAGTTATGGAGAAGAATTTTTGCCTTTGCTTCTACTATTTCAGTAATACCTAGGGAGTAATACCACACTGATGGAAAAGATTGAGTGGACTAAGATGTGGAAGGGACAGACTGGGTGGGGAAACAGCTGTAGTGATCAAGTGTGCGTAGCAGTGTAGAGATGATTTTTTGGATGTTTTTCTCTTATAAAGCTGGAAGATGTCCTCCTTGTAGGAAGAGGATGCAAAGATGACTTCTGAGGCAATCAGCTGGATAACAGGATGGCAAACCAAAGATGAAAATGACTTCAAGTGGTTTAGCTGAAAACATCAAATACAAACACAATTGGCAGAGCAGGAAAGTGCTACTACCATCACTAATGGCAGATATTCATATTTAATTTGGCTGCTGGCACAGCTTCAGACAGTATGGACACGATTTGGGAATGTTGCTTTTAAGCTGGTGATGAGGAATTGGCTTCAGTTATTAATACCCAAAACTTTACGGACTGAATTTCAGTATTTAGTTTGAATTGTGGGTGTTTTTTTGGTATGCATTCCTCATGCTATTTCATCTGTCTCTGATATAAGACTTAAACTGTTCATTTCCATGTTTTTAATATCTAGCTAGTAAACACCTTGTTTAACTTCATTCATGCTGGTTGAGCATGAAGAGGTAAGCTGCAATGTCAGACCCCTTATTTATTGAGGGGTAATGAATGCTTCTGTTGTAACAGTGCTGTTAATCTGAAATGGTGCCATCTGTGCAGGTGTTCAAGTAGACTTTCTGTTGATGCTTCTAGTCACTTGCCTTTAACAGAAGCAATCTAATCGGTGATTGGTTTTATCTTACTGGTTGTTCTAGCCACAGATTCTCCCCATCTGGGATATCCCTAACTGTAGTTTGTCTGAAGTCCTGTAATTCTCTGTGTAATGCTAATGGGTGTCTATTACTTCTAGCCAACTACGATGACTTATACCAGTGGTCAGTGGAGTCCTTCTCAGACTTCTGGGCAGAATTTTGGAAGTACAGTAACATCGTATGTTCTCGCCTGTATGATGAGGTAAGTAAGTGTTGTCTTAAACAGTCAAGTGCAACACAAAGGCGAATAAAAGACTGATTACAAAATTGGTTTGACCTGATCCCAGAACCTTTGCAAGTGGCATGAAGAATCTATTGGGTGTATAGCCCTGAATTTCCTTGTGTGGTGGATGGTGATGTTCTGTTGCTGGTACGCTTCAAGACAGTGAAATCCTCAAGTTCTAGTTTCCTGAACAATTCTGCTGTGGTTTCCTTGTAGTTGTGTGACCTCATATACCTTGTCAGTTCTGGCTGCTTGAGTCTACCAATATACTGCCTTCTGCTTTAGGAGAATGCTGGTAGAATATAGTCTTGATTTTGTAAATGCTGGCATGCAGTCAAGTTCATGTTTATGGTCTCTGAGTCAGTTTACCTGATAAACACACCTGTTCCACTCTGGTTTTGAAAAACTGGTTATGGAACTCTCTGCAATCAGATGTAGGCTTGAAATTTCTGGGGGACTGGTAGTGGTTGGACAAAATCACAGGTGGAATACCAGACCATGCCATAGTGTTGCTTCAGGATAAAGGTGACTTTGAAGCTCTTACAAATAGAGGGCAAAACTAGAGCCCTTGTACAGTCCTGGTGTAAGATATCAACATCATCCTGTGGTTTTTCCATCTGAGGAAGATGATGGGCTAATTACTTCAAAAGCTTGATGCAGGGGAGCCTTCCTGGGACTTAGCAGAGAGAAGACTGGACTTACATCTTAATCCTTGGAGCCCATCCATTCCAAGCACACTTGGAGTACTGGCAGTTCTGCGGAGGGAACTGGTAAGTTCCTTTTGCTTTTTTCTGTCTCTCAAGTTTCTGTACTACATGATGTGATAGATCAAGTGGTTCCTCCTGCCATGAAACTGCATGCTCAGGTGTCTTAATGTGACCCACCCTTTAGAAGAGTAAATTCAGCAAGAACGTAACAACTAGCCTGCTTTTTGAAGTAGTAGTCTGAAGACTGTCAACACTTGATCTTTTATTATTTTCTATAGGTTGTAGTTTGAAATCTGACCAGATCTTGATTTGGATACTGTCCATTTTCTGTGTTCTGTACTGCTAGCAAGGCTATTTTGTTATTTCCACATGAATGCAAATTGTCCTGCGTAGTTCAGAGGAGCTATTTGTACCTGTGTATCTGTACTGAGCAAGCTGGAGAGTAACACTTCTTGTTCTCTTGCATTATAGGACTGGTACTCCTGGAAGTCTGTCCCTCCAGACACCAGTGGCTGAACTGGGAGGGAGACTGAACCAGGCAATGGTGGCCTAAAAATGGATGTTTCTTGAGGATGGGAAGCAAGAAGATGAGGATGCCTGGAAGGCTTTAACTGGACTACCTCTGAGTTTTTAGGCCCCTGCATGCTGCTTCCACAGGGGTCTTGATGTGATGTGAGATTTTAAAACAGGAGAGGTAGAGGCTGATAAACAAGTACTGCAGAAGAAGATACTTGACTGACTCTTTATGGATATTGCTGTTTGCCTCTTACCTTCTCTTGGTGTCAGCGTAGTGTCAGCTTCAAGGCTTGACTCTGTCTTTACTGAGCCTCAAAGCTGACTTGCTGTTAGTCCTTACTGCTAGTCCATTTCTGTTGTATGTCAGGACTAAAGACTGGTCACAGTGACTGAGCTGTTCTGTGTTAGCTGAAGAGCTGAAAAAAATTGAAGTGTCTTACAACTTGATCCCTGATGTTTGTTGGATGTAAGCATTGTGGTTTGAGGAAAATAAATTTTTTCTTGAACTAGAATGGACTCCTTTGTTCCCAGATAGTGAAACAGTTTCTACTTTCACAGGTCATTCTAAGAAAAACAATGACATCTTGTGTATATATGATACAGGCAGCCAGTGTTTTAGTTAAACTTAGTGAAGATTTTAGGTATTTCTAGACATGACAATGTCCCTCTGTAGCAACTGATATGGATGTCACTTCTGAAGAGAACAAAAGTACTTGGCAGTGTGTGAAGCTATACAGCATGGCAGGATTGGCATTGTTATGCCTGTTCATGGCTGCTGAGGCTTGGGAAGTGGTCACTGGTTAGCTGTTGTGAAGAGCAGTTGTGGAGCAGGAGCTGGTGGCATGGGAGTACAGTTGATACTTGGCATGTTCATCTAACCACCCAAATTGGCCTGGTGTGCCTTAGTGCTGCTGTGAGGAGGAGGAGAGCCTTACTCCTCTAATGAGGGCTGCAGTCAGCAGTACTGTAGACAGCACTGCTTTCCTTTTTCTGTGGGCTTGCTGGGTGTTTGTTGGGACTGTATGGAGTGAAAGGTGTGTTGCTAAGCTCTGCATTTTTATAGACTTGCTAGAACTGGGATTTTCCACTAAATAATTAGCAGATTTGGAGTTCCTTTTGCTTGCTGAGACCTTACCTCTAAGGGAGAGATCAGGTTCTTTGTAAAGTACTACTACCAAAAAGACTGGGCTTAACTAGAAGTCTTAGGTGTTGCGTAAGAAGAAAATAATGAAGAATCAAGTATGCAAGCCCAGCACCTTATGCTAGCGGAGCTCTTTGAAGGTGTGTTCCACTTGAGGAAAAAAATAGGGTTATATTAAATCTTGTCCTGGAAAATGCTGAAAATGTTCTGCTTGCTCTCCTTCAAGTGAAGCAAGTCAGTAATGAGTCAGTTTTAAGAATGGCTTCTAATTACTGCAGTAGTATATGTTGCTATTAAAAAATATTTTTGCAGCCTGAGTTGATAAACTGTAAATGTTATAGCTCTGTTCTAGCTGAGTGTTACAAGCAAAGAAATCCACTTGACTTCCCACTTCTAGAAAATTCATTTGAAATAAAGTAATGCAGTGCAGCACTCCCTTGTGAGCTTTAATGTCTCTTACAAAAATTGACTTTAGGATTGCCTTTAGTAATGCATATACTGCTCATCTCAAAGCACAAATAGTGAGTTTTCTGGAATGGGAGGTATTTAGAGTTCTATCTGGCTTTCAGAAAGCCTTTTACTTGGTTTGAAAGAATGCTGTTTCTGTAATGCATGTGCAGTCCATGAGAGAGAACCTGAGGGTATAAACTGAGGCTTACAAAAACTAACTAGAAAATAAAGCTTCAATTTAAAGATTACAAAATACATGTGCTGCTGGGCAGCTGAATCTCTAAATGGTGGAGTGGTTTTTCTGGAAGGAATTTATGTACCTTTGACTAATGGTAAGGTGCTCTTTACTTATCACTGTTATTAAAGTTACAGTCTTACCTGTGACTTACCAAGGGGTAACTTAATATTTTGGGCTTAATTAGTTCTAGATGGAGGAAGCTGTTTCAGCTGAAACTGAACAAAAGTCACATATTTTTGTGACTTATTTTCATTGCATTTTTCAGTTCTTTACATGTGATAGTGAAATGGAGAATTACTCAATATGAGCTTATTAGGTTGTTGGACCCCCTTTTTAGAAAACAGCAAATCAAGGATGGTGAAAATGTGCACGCTCATGGTTTGTAGCACAATATTTGTTAGTCGTAGAGGTTAGTAGCAGTACTTCTGCACTCTGGATGAAGCTGTGGAGTATTTAATGCTTACTGCAACTTAATCCTAAAAAAAACAAAATAGAGAATTGGAATAAAAAGCTTGAACTTTTTAGTTACATTTGACTGTACAGTTAGTTTATTTAGTCTAGGGTTAATTTGAATTACCATTGTCTAAGTTCCTGATGTTGGTCTTTGTGACTCACGCTGGGGAAGAATGGCTACTCACACCTTCCTACGCTTTGATTGCTGTGAGAGGGCTGGCGCGGCTGGCCTGGTAGAGAGCTGCTGTGTGCTGTAGCTCCGTCCGTTCGAGATGTTCCCAGAGGAAAACCTCAGTGTGCATTGTGGTTTGCGTGTATCTTGTGGTTTGAATGTCACCCCAGTGGTTTGTTTCACTGGGGTGTTTAAGGCTGGTCTGAAGCAAGGAAATCTTGCTAATTTTGTTGTTGTGCCTTTGCCTGTGACAGCTGAAAAAGAATTAATCTTTCCAGGGCTGTAATGACAGAATCTAGTGTCTGTTTGCCATCTGTAAGCTTGGAGAAATGATTCTTGCCTAATAGAGTGTATAACAAGCTTGGAATTAATTAGCTGATTTCTGTACAATGCTCTGAAAAAAAAAATACATTACAGTTCTTCAGTAATGTATTATACTTTTTTTTCAGGTGGTTGATACATCTAAAAGTATTGCAGATGTCCCGGAGTGGTTTAAAGGCAGCCGTCTGAACTATGCAGAAAATCTTCTGAAGCACAAGGACAATGACAAGATTGCACTGTATGCAGCAAGTAAGAAAAAATTAATGGCTTGTATTTATTTATAGTTCACAGGACTTCTAAAACAGCTCTGCTTTTTATGAAACCTTGAAAAAAAAAAACTGGCTTGGGTGAGGAGAAAAGAGGAAAATAAAGTCAGTAACTCCGCAGAATCTACAACACACCTCTAAAAACTAGCAAAACACGCTGTGGCAATATAGAGAGTTCTGGAAAGCCCTTGGAAACTAAATGAAATTTTCTTAGAATGTGCTTAACCGCATTAAGGTAGTGGAGATTGTGCTGTGTTTAGCTTCATTCAATATTTGGGCTATTATTTCACGTGTCTCGTAAGCACTTGTCTAATGATTGCCTTCAGGAAGTATTTTGGTGCGGTTGCTTGATATTATCCTTCCTACCCTCTTCCTATGCCTTTTGTCTTAGGAATTCTAAGGACGGAGGCGTAGGTAGGAATTAACTCTAGTTTTGACAGTGCAGAAAGGAAGGATAGTTACATGCATGGAAGTTCTGGATTTTCACTTTTCTGGAACACTAACGCTCAGTCTTAATTTTTTTTTTGTTATACTGGAGAAGATTTAAGTCTAGTAAAATCTAGGTATACTCATAATGAGGATGGTAATGTTAAAACAATGAAGTCTTTCCCTTTATCTGCTGACTTTACTAACTTTAAAAAAAATAATTGTAATCTGTTAGATGGGATTAACTTCTCTGCAGGTGTGAGAGTGCTTCCTTAGGGAGCTGTTCTCAGCTCTCCTTCTGCTGGACCTAATCCTTATCATAAGACTGACCAAGCAGTGATGCTTCTTAATAACTTAACAATAAACAGTGCAGCCTTACAGCTCACTAGGAGGGAACATTATGCAGAGTGATGGATTGGTGTAGGTGTTAAAAGCCTTAGTTTCTGATTTATGACACATGGAGATCAGTTTCTTTAATTACATATGCATTACTGCTGTTCTGATAGCTTTTAAAAAACAACTTGAGACAACAGAATTGTCTTCTGTAAGCTTACTACTGAAAAAATACTTATCAGTTGCATTTTACTGCTTAGAGATACTGAAAGAAACTTCTCTGATCATATATATACACACATATATAAAATGACCATTTCAGAGCGAATGGGAAAATCTGTGACGCAGTTGTGGTGTAATATGAATTGATCTGGTGAAGTCTGATAGAAATGAAGCTTGTAACAGAAAGCTGGCTTCAAAGTGAGGAACTGATCTCTTTTAGATTTTGAGATCATTAGGGAAGCTTCTTATATATTATTTAATGGATACAAAAATCAATGTAGTTAAGTACATCTTTTGCAACAGCAGAAAGCCAAACACTGATCAGTAAGTCAACACTAAATGTATGTAGAATTGCTGTGATTGATTTGTTAATGTTGAAAGCTAAACATGCAACTTGAGGGGAAAAAAAAAATGCAGTTAAATACTTTAAATTGTTGAAGGAGTTATCAACTTCATGAATTATTTAGTTTGATGTGTGATTACCTTGTCCCTGTAGATTGTGTTTCTTGTTAGGAAGTCATGGGGTGTACTGAAGACTCACTGCCTTGTGTTTGCGTTATCAGAAATTTTGCTCTGTAAAAAGAGCAGAATTATTTTGCAGCTGAATGCTGTGTCAGTGCTGGAGTGAACACATTTACTTCTCTGTGGTGAACAGACTTCCACCTGCATTTCTTTTCATGACCTTCTGCTGCATTTAATCTTCTTAAGATCTCTTAAGTTAGAGTATTGTTTGTTAAGCCCTTGCTGCTAGGTCAGAGTGATGTTTTGGGAACCTGTGTCAGGTTTGTGTATTCACAAATGATTCTGTGGGAGCAGTGTAGTTGTAATAGAGCACAGGAATGTAAATGTAACTTCCCTAAAAAAAATTGAACTTGCCACTGGCTCCCACATCTTGTGACTCGCTTCTGGGGGCTTTACTCATGGAACAAGATCAGAGTCCCACTTCCCGTTGTTCTATGGGAACACAGGATCTGTCAGCAGTCCCTTCTCAGCCTGCTCTCTCGCTCCATGTAAGTCCAAGTTTACAGGGATGAAAGTCTAAGGCAAAAGAGTAAAAAGTGTTCCCTGTTTAAGGAGATGAGACTGATGGTAGCTGTTCTGCAAGGACCTGCTGTACCAGGGCATGCAGTACACTTTTGTTGTGACATTCTTGGCATATGTGTTTGGAAGTGCTTGATACTGAAAACAGGACAGGCCAAATGGTTTGCAGGAGTCACACTGAGGAGTTACAGGAAGGGACCTCTAAGATGACAAACTTTGCCTTTCATAGCATTTATATTTGTTCATTTTGTTTCACTAGTGATTTATTAACAGCTTAGGTAACATCTGACATTCAGTACAAAAATGAAAACACCCTGCAGATCTTTTCAGAGATGAATGGAGTCCAGTTTAGTTTATTTGCTTTGTGGTTTGTTGGCAAACACGGATATTTAAAAGGCATATTGAGAGTCAGACCTTAGTAACTATATAAGCATGACTTTCTAGTCAGCAGTGACTTGCCATAATAAAACCTAAAGTTGGCAGATTGCTGCTGCTTCCTAGACCTAATGAGAAGACTGAGCAAAAAGGGAAAATGAGGTTGTTCTTTCCATGTGAGAAGGTAGCCTTGGTGAGTGCAATCTATTTATCATGAATGCTCTGTGAGGACACACATTTTGCCAGTGAATAATTTGCATTTTTGCAGGTGTATGGTCCTGTCTTTAAAGATGTGCTGGTGCCTGCTGAATGACTACTACTGATTAACCACTTGATTCACATCAAAAAGAAAAACTTGGTACAGCATAAGAGGAACCTGAAAAGCAAAAAAAAAAAGTATAATTATTAGTGGAAACTCCTCTCCTAAAATTGCTTTATATTCTTTTTCTTCCAGAATTAGTTGTTTATACTAGACTCTCCTTAGTTGCAGTGCATAATTTCTGACTGGTTGTTTTAACTGTCTTTTCTCAGAGGAAGGCAAGGAAGAAATCTTGAAAGTTACTTTTGAAGAACTGAGACAAGCTGTAGCTTTGTATGCTGCAGCCATGAGGAAGATGGGAATAAAAGTAGGAGACAGAGTTGTGGGTGAGTAACTTTTTTTTAAAGGACAGAAGGTAAAATTTTCTTGAAATATGCAAGTGAGTATTGGGGTTATAAAAGCAGGAATATGAACTACTGCTTCACAGAAACATTCTGAAGAAAAGGCTTTTATACTGCTGTATTTACATTTGTATGAAATATGCTTCCAGAAGGAAGGAGCATGGATTAGCCTGCAAATTTTCTAGCGCTGGACGGGGTAGGAAAATACCTCATTCAAAGCTTCACTAAGGTCTTCATAAATACTCCATGGAAGCAGAAGTGATGGAGACTTTGCATCTGACTGAGCCTTGACTCACGAGGTCTGGCAGGTTCACGTGGAGGCATCTTGGAAATTACGGTCTCAGGTTCGTTGTTCTGGTGCCAGCTGGCAGTTCCTGAGCCCGTGGCCCCAGGTAGTATGGTGCACTGGGAACTGCAGTTCTTGAGGAATGGACTGATACTGCCTTCTGCTGCCAGCGCTTTCGGGAGCAGTGACTTCCAGAACAGTACTGGTGAACAGCTGGTGAGCAGTAACTTTTCAAGTCATACCAATGCAGAGCTTAGTAGTTAAAACCCTTTCAATAGCTTAAAAAAAATTCTAGAGTAATATTTCCTGTCATAAGGCTGTCATGTGGATTTTTCTGTATAAACAGTTTTTGTCTTGCGAACTGCTCGTACAATATATTGTCCAGGCATAGGAAGGAGTTATTCAAGCTCCTTGGCTCCTGCCTGGTAGTTCTCCTGATGTGCATATCCATCTTACTACTGGAATCGCGTGTTCTTTGAGCAATACTTGGCCCTTATCCTAAATATGTGTAGATTCTTACATGATGCAAATCCAAAGTGATGAAACTAGTTTGTTTTCTGTATGTTATAAACCAGAGCTCAAACCCACGTGCTTCAAAAACAGAAGGCTATGCATTATTATTTTTATTAAACCCACAAATACGACCTGCAAGTGTAAAATACACTGAAGAGAGCTCATACTTCAAGCATATAGTATGGGTATTCTATGGAACTGGTAACTGAACACTTAATTATCACAGCTGGTGCAGTCAGGAAGATTTGTCTGAATGAAAACTAAGTTAAGATGTTCTAATTTTGTCTCCATTTTCAGTCACAACGCTGTCATGTTCACATCTGGCAACTTGTTGAGCAGCGGCAACCTCTGAAACTAAACTAATAAACTCAACTAATAAATAGGAAAACTTACACTCTACAGAGTTTGAGTATTTAGAACTGAAGTACAGTGTTTCTTACTACCTGTCTTCTAGTGTGTACATCAAATGGTAACAATGGGTTGTGTGTATTTTAAAAAGTTGCCCCAAATGTCATTAGCAAAACAATATTCAATTATGTGTGTAACTAGAAACTTGAACGTTATGAAACTGGCCAAAATTGTAGTCAAGATTTGTCAACTCCTTTTAGTGCTTTCTGTAAATGTTGCTTGTCACTGTGGAGCATACCAAATACATTCTTTTTTTTGAACTTTGCAATGAAATTTCTCCTGATATGTACAAAAGTTCAGAATGCTTGTTTTGTAAGACTACTTGTGGGCATTTAATACACTATTCCTTCTTTTTTAGAAGTAAAAAAAAGTAATAACAGGGGTCTCAAACCAGTTCACCGGTGTATATTGCTGGTTATGTTAAAAAGAAGAATTAAATGTCATGCGTGAGTGACAGAAAGGGTGCTCTGTACCAATTTCAGATCCCATAACATGATGAAATATGTTGTGGGGAAGTGATGGACAGTGTAGAGGAGTAATTACTGGATATGTTTTCATATTTTGTATAGGTGAAAACCATGTGTGAACATGGTGTGATGGGGGAGGACAGTAGCTAGGAACTCGTGAGTAGTGTCAGCTGTAGCTTTGGTGTGTTCTTGTGAGTAGAAACCTGCTGTTCTTTGCTGTCCTAATTCTCAGGTTAAACTTTTTTAGACTTTGCATATTGGTGTCTGATGCTAAATGAGAAGGCTTTAATCTCTGGGAAGAAAATATTGCTCCCTAGGGTAACAGATGTAATACCAGTGTTTAAGTATGACCAGGTGCAGTCACATTTAATGAGAACATTCATTCTGAATTAAGATTAGTTTTATCTACAGGAGATCTTGTGTTCTAAGGTGTGAATTAAAGTCCTGTTCACAACCTGATGAATACTGCTTAACTCTTCTAATCAAAACCAGTTAGAAATACTACTGGCTTGGGAAAAGAAGACAAAATGCTGCTGTTTTGTGTTCATCTTGTGAGCAATTCATAGTAAGGTATACTAGGAAGGGGAAATGTGCTCTGTAGCTGAGAAAATGTGCTGCTGAAATATAGTTGTAGTCAGTGGTGCTAATAATTAAGCTAATGATGCTGCTATTGTAATTTTAATAACAGTTCCTTTTACTTAATGACTGTGTTTTGCTTAGCATAACTGGAAGGTGTCTGACTCTGGAGTCTTGTTTGTTGTTTTGACAGCTCTTACTTTCATTAAAAAACATAGTTGATACTTTAAAAAGATAAGATTGTATGAATAAACTAGTATGCTTTAGATACTGCTTATTTTTATTCATCCAGGTTTTTTACATGCTTGATGAAGGTAGCAGTTCCAAGTTTCTGGATTTTAAATGTGCACTTTCTCCTGTTCTTGGAGAGAAATGTATGTGTTGACTCTGAGAAGCCTGGAAGGAGTTTTAGTGATTTCAAGAGGATATGCAAATTGTGATCTCTGGCTACCTGGTGGTGTCACTGTTGTTTAAAAAAAACCCAAACAAAAACAAACAAACAAAAAAACCCCAACCAAACAAAAAAAAAGGAAAACCGACAAACCCTGAAACAAAAACAAACAAAAAAGGAAACATACATTGAAAACACTATGAAAAACAGTATTTGAATCCCAGCTCCCCGCATCTGTGGAGTTACATTCCCATTGCTGGAGTAAGCTGCAGCTTTGTTTTTTCCTTGGCCTTTTTGTGCATTTCCTGAGCAAAAGTTTCCTGTCTGGCACTTTCGCGGCAGAGGCCTTTCTGCCCAGCTGCTGTAGGTACCAAGTATCTGTGCTGCGCCCCTTGAGCATTTCAGTACTCAGGCACGTCTACGGACAGTTGTAGTGTGCTCTTGGAAGCAGGCTTGCTCATGCTTGGAGTCCTTACAGAGCCCATTACTTTTAATAACAGAAAAGAGGAATGGAACTAGGCAAAACCTCTGTTTCCTTCAATTCATGGTATGTTTTTGGGCTCAGTTGGAGCTTTTAAAATTTTCTGGAGCCTTCACATGCTTTTTCTTCTGGATAATTTCTCACATTCTACTTTTTTCCATTCTGCCCTCTTACCCTGGCTGGTGAAAGACTCTTGTGTCATCTTCAGTCCGATGAAGCTATATTAGCTCCCTTCAGTTGACATGTTGTGCAGTTCCCTCTCCTTTCGTTCCCCAGTCCTAGACTTCTGCCTCTGACAGATGGCTTTGCCTTGGGCAGCAGCCCATATCTAGGGAGAAAGCCTGTATCCCTGTGAAAGAAACTTAATGGGATTTTTGACAGCAATCCAGCTGTTTAGATGTATTTTTTAGACTGGGTCTCAACTTCTTTCATCTGTTTCTTTCCTATGCTGGAGGGTATTGGTAGTTCTTGGAAGAGCTGAAAAGCAACCTCTCAGTGAGAGGTTGAGGCTATGGGCTGTTCTCCAAATCCCAAATGGAAACGGGGAGAGATGTTAAGTGGTGGGTGGGAAAGCTTGAGTCATACACCCACTTATGGCATCAAAGATCAGGCTCTCCAAAGCTTGCCAAAAATTTACTGGGACCTAACTTGTTCCCAAACTTATAGCAGGTGGCAGAAGGAAGGGTGATTCTTTGGTTTATAGCAGTAATACAGGGTGTGCTTTTACTGCTTCTGGAATATTTTACTGATTTTGTTATAGTTGCTTAACACCTGGTCAGCCTGCCAGGTTCTGTTGCCCTTTGTTACTAATTTCTTTTGAAATCATTTAAAATCTTGAGGTGTTAGAATGATACACAAGACCATTAACATTGTTCTCTTATGAGCTACACCTCCACGCTTTACTGCCTCGAAGATGAGGTTGTAGTTGGAGGAGTGTGAATATGGGCAGACAAGCAGCAGTATCAGCACTTCTTCAGCCTGATTTCATCCCAGTCTTCCCTTTCCATCACTAAGGAGATAACACTTAACAGGAAACGTAATTGAAGCAGATGTGTGTGAACCATCCCTTCTTCTAAAGATGTCTTGCAGTACTGTCAATGATGCTTGAACAGTTGGAAGAAACTGATACAATACCTAATGCAAGCTGCACAGATCCACATGTGGAGCACTCCTGTTCTCCCACTGACCATCCGTTTGGCAAATAACAATGGCTGCAGCAGGAATAAAATAAAACAGGGAGTCTGTGTTTTTCATCTGCACATAGGTGGCTTCTATTATATCCCTGTAGCCAGCTTTGTTCTGTTCCAAGTCAGCAGTTGAAAACAAACTAATCTTCCCCATGTGTTCACACAAAAAATCCTCAACAAAACATCAATGAATTACATTGTTTAAAGCTGGTGTTTTATCTATAGTAACTGTATTAGCCCTAGTTGCTTACGTGGGTTTTAAAGCTAGCTTTGTAAGAAGATTAGTATGTTACTAATAGTCTCAGGCCACAGTAATGTTAGGTGGGATGACTGCTTTAAAGTCCTACAGGAGTATTATATTAACATCAAAAAGAGGAACTGGCAGTCTGGTCTTTGAATTCTCCTCTGTTTGAGAGCGGGTATGGATCAGTAGTACGAGCCACTGAGAGGATGTTGCAGTTGCAGCTCCCTACTTTCCTTCCTTCTGCTGCATTCTTTCAAGGTTCAAACTAAATCTTTGATGCAGGGTTCAAATTTGATGTTGTGGTGTTTCTTTTTTTTTTTCATTCAAATGACTACAAATGACCACTCTGTTTCTGAGTACACATTTATTCTACTTTATGAAGGCATTAGGTGCCTGCAAGGAATGTGTTTTCAGTGCCCTGAGAAATGAGACTTTTGGCATAGCTTCCAGCATGATTATACCAGAAATTTTTGCACTACAGTTTTCAGCTGTTCTGTTGGTAAAGTATTGTAGTGTAAATGAAAAAAAAAAATCTAAGTTTAATCTTGGCATATGCTAGGTTAATTAGTTTATCAGTTGGCAGAAATGCTGTCCTGAGCAGATCAGGCTGTAAGTGCCTCTTAAAATCCATGCAATGTTCTTAAGATATCACTTGTCCTGCTTAGAGATTTGTCACAGATTTTATGTCAAAGTAAAGGTTTTATTTCTTTGTCCTTATGGAGACTTTATACATACTTTAAGTCAGAAGTGCTGCTAAGACCCTTGGTGTATCATACTCTGAATTCCTGGTTGCTGGGTTTCTAGCTCCTGTGTTTTGAGCCCTCTATTCAGTTGCTTTCTGGCTCACCCAAAGAGGGTATGAAGATCCTCCTCTTTCTGGTAACAAAAGGTAGTTTTTACCTTTTTTACCAGCTTGGAGAAAGGGGTCAGTTAACATACAGCAATAGGCAAGTACATTCTGTAGGCTTTACCCACGTTGACAAATGCTAGTTTTGATCCTTAGCTGAAATATCATATGAAGGAACGTGGAGGCTCCAGTTAAATATGAGCAAACATACGATGAATACTTAAATTAGCTGCACCATTATTCTTCTGTAATACAGAGCTTCTCTACATAGGTCACTGTTCTGTGATCTCTGATGTGAATCTGGCTAAAAAAGTTGGATTTTTCATCCTCTTTGTCAGCAGCATTCATATTTACCAAGTTTATAGGAAGCTATGTCCTGTGTCAGCCTACTGAATGCTTTGAGGAGTCAGTTGATAGCTCAAGGGGCACAGTCAAATGCAGGGAGTTGTACATATGTGACAGCTGCTGTAATTGGTTTGCAGGATCTCTGATGTAAGAAAGAAATAATTTTCATTTCTGAGAATCTAATCTTAATCTGAAAGACTGACAGGAGAAGTAGTTTGTGTCATTTAGAGTTGAGAGTTGACAAGAGAAAAGCAACGTGAGTTCTTACATTGCTGTGTTTGGAGGATCTCTTTCCAGAATAGAACCACATATTCATACCTTTTGGCATTTTTGGCTCATATACTTTAAAACTCAAGCACCACCTCAAAGCTGACTGACAAATTAAAGTAATGATTTAATTGTCTGGCTCACAATAATAAGCAGAGACTTGTGTTCTTGCCTTAAGGTCTTTTGTAGGAGTGGTGAAAAGAACCTGCCTGTAATAAACTGATGCCTGTAAGCTGTGGCAAGGTAACAGCATCTCCAAAGCATGGAGACGTTTTTTGGCTTTCCTTGCACTCTGGCCCCCTGATATTCCCATCCAAGAAATGCTCGGTGGAAATATTTGGTGTCAATTAGAAAAGAGCTGCTTCCATCACACAAAATGACATTTTAGTCTGTTCTGGTTCGTATATTTCAAATTATTCAGGAAATTGTTCAGGGGGGAAGATTTCTCTTAAAAATCACTAAAATTTTGGGATACTGTACCTTGTATCGTAAAC
This sequence comes from Tetrax tetrax, assembly GCA_009806455.1. Lineage (NCBI taxonomy): Eukaryota > Metazoa > Chordata > Aves > Otidiformes > Otididae > Tetrax > Tetrax tetrax. The sequence continues at coordinate 145,422 of WHYT01014123.1, forward strand.
CTTGACCCTCAGGGAAGAATAGCAAAATAAATAATGCCTTTATGGGTGTGAGGTTTTGCTGTGCTTTATGTACTTACTTCACTAAACAAAACACCACCAGCTGTAGGCAGTTCTAGGGAGTAATTTATATATAAACACGGTGTGAGTTTTTATTCACAGTTGTGGGTTTTCTTCAGAAATTGTTGAGCTTAAGATGTAAAGCTGTTTGCTAGGTTGCTACTCCCCAAAGCACAGCAGCTTACAGATTAACTGAAGTGGTCAAGCTGGTTGAAGAAACTGATTTTTTTTTTTAATTGTGAAGAAAAAACTCAGTTTAAAGTAAGACTTACTTTTGAAGTCTACTTTTACAATGTTGAAAAAGGGTAGGTTTTTGTCAAGCTGTGTGGACGAACTGGCAGAAATCAAGCTCAGTGCCCTCCTGCTTGATAAAGTTAACATAACAGAAATTGCTGCTAAGATCTGGGGTCTTAGTTCCTATGCGGAAAAGTACATCCATAAATACCTTTCTTAGAAAAGTGCCTAGCACTAGTGGGCTTTTACTGTCTGGTAGATACTTGTGGGGCACCTGTGATTTAGACTGCAGTCCAAGATCTGTCAGTGCTCACCACTTTTCTTAAACAGATGGGGAAGTGCTTTTATTGCTGTTTAAGTTTGCTTTCAAACATTGAATTATAATTAGGTGTCCAAGTACTGCAATTATCATGTGCTTTTTTTAAAGTACTTGGACATTTTTTGGTTGCTGAAGAAAGATGGTCTGAAACTCCAGATCTTTGATCACTTCAGTGTAGTTTGTGGATTTCAGTTGCATGTTTTCATGTGTGGGTTGGATTCTGAGCAGTTGAGAGTCAATCTCAGGCACCCAGCACCTTCTGGAGAGTTGCTCAAGTAGAGCCCACTGAAAATGTGACTTTCTTGAGATCAATTTCTTCTGGATGCCTTGATAAATTGAATTTAAATTGTGAAATCTTGCTGCAAGCTGATGAGATAAACCTGAAGAGCTACATTTGTGAGGGAATGTTCCAGGGCTCGTCCCACTGTATTGTTCCCTTATCAGCTGAGACACTGGTTTTGCTTGTTTGTGTTTAAGATTCTGGCAGTGTCTACCAGACAATGTTTAGCTTTGTAAAGCTGAATTTGTGCTTTTGAACTGAGTATTTATAATCTTTCCTTCCAGATACTCATTCCTTCTCTAATGGCTGTTTCTTCAGACTTGTTCTGTTCCCCTACATGGTGCTGTATGTACCCTGTTCAGACCCCAAATTTACTGTCTCCCAGTCCTTCTTTTCAGTGTGCTGCCCTCTTATCCTGAAAGTCTCATTAATGCAGCAGAAACGTTTGTAAATGGGGAGTAACCTTGTAGCTATAAAAACTGATTCTACTGCTTTTACAAATGGAATTACTTCTAATTCCTTGTGTAACTGAATTGACTTTGAAGGAGGACATTATGATTGTGTGGAAAACAGCAAAGAATGCTTCAGTCTAGGATTTTTCACTTTTAATGTGTTTAAACTGGCTATTGTATACATGATATTTACTGTAAAACTTGATATTTTTAAGTTTTCTATCTGTAACTGTTCAAACTCTGCCGTAGGTTACTTACCAAACAGCATTCACGCGGTGGAAGCGATGCTGGCCGCTGCGAGTATTGGTGCGATCTGGAGTTCCACATCCCCAGACTTCGGCATTAACGTGAGTAGCCTTATTGCGCGTTGCAGAAAAGCTATGGCTGTGTTTCAGGGAAATGTGAAGGTGATAAATGAAAGTGGCAGACAGATGCTGTTCAGTTTAGTCCTACTGCCACCTCCTGGCACAGCCAGGTACACCAGACTTTTTTTTTTTTCTAGCTGCCACAAACTAAACAAAAACCCATGCTTTCAGTTGGCAGCATTGACTTTCAGCACAGTAATTTGAGCATACTTAGCGAACTCACTGTTGGGATATTTAAGCAGAATCCATAGTCATGGTGAGCTTTTATTATATTCTATGTGCAAATGAGCAGCAGTGCAAGAGAGTAGTCAGGGCTTGGCCCTTCCTTCCCAAATATTTCCCTGGCTGCTTAGCTACGCTCCAGTTTCGTTGCTGAAGTAGTCACTTCCTCTGCCTCCTGTGTGGGTAAACTGAGCAACACCCCAGTTGGTCTTTTCCAGAAGGCTTTGCCAGCAAGGTGAGGAGTTTTAGGTTAATATCACTAACCTGTTTAACTCTTTTTAGTGTAGGAATAAACGCTATGTGTAACATATGGTAAAAATTATCATGATATTCAAATAGATGTTAGTGTGCCCTGGGAGCTTTGGGAATATATTCTGCTTTCTTTGGAAAGCCTTTAGCACACAAAAGCAGCAACAGATATAAATCACTTTGAAACAGTGTTGAACCTTTCTTCTATCTAAAAGTTTGTGTGCAGGCATTTGGAGAATGTACGGTTTGTGCATTGCAGATCACAGAAAATACCAGAGTTTTCAGGAAGTATGTTCCCTCAATCTCAGTGTTTAACTCACGGTAGCTCGTTCCACGTGTGGAACTGTCATCTCCGGATTAGCACTAGAGGGCAGCAGCATTCTGCTTATACTTGAGGTTGTATCATTGGGGGGGAAAAATGGTTTAAAAAATCATTACAGCATGTAATGATCAATCTGTTCTACAAATATTTTCTGCTTGCTCAGAAAATGACAGTATGGAGTTTTTTCTTTGCAATGTGCTTTGATCTCTCATCTGAGGGAAGATTGTTCATTTTGCTTGCATTACAGAGTACTGGTATGTTTTCTGCCCATGTTGATGCGCTTTTATTTTCAGTGCCCAGCTTTATTTAGTTTTTGTGATAGTTTTTAAATGAAACTTAGCCTTGGAGCAGCAGTGCCATCGATACCATTTATTCTCCTTTGGCTTGGCAGCACATGTTGGTGGGAATTCAAACCCTAAAATCTTGAGGGAGATCAGCAGAGATCCTCAGGGGTATTGGCTTCCACCCGAAGGAGAACATATTACTCCTCCTGTGCAGTTGCATTAGTCCTGTTAACAGAAATTAAGATTGTTTGTGTTTTGGGTAATAGTGTAGACTTCTCAGCATTTCAAATCTAATTGTGTATATATGTTTTGTGAAGCTTAAGTGTCACTTTTCAGAGCTGCCTACACATTGCAGGCTCTGGATGCCGTACACACAAAGACTCCAAGTGTTCAGGAAGTCTGCTGTCAGGGAACCAGTGAGCTCCCTCCCACACAGAATGCCACTCTCGGCAGCTTTTGCTTCATTTCTCTGGTCCCTGTTATCCATTTATGCATATTAATAGGAAAGTGGATCTGTGTGGCCTGTGCATAATAAATAGTTGGATATGTAAGTTTAAAAAGAAGCTCTGCTTAAACCTGTGTGAAAAACCTTTGGTGAGCCCTAGCGAACTCAGTGCAGCTTCATTCATGGGGCCCTGCACAATTTTTGGTACTGGATTTGAGACTGGTGGAATAGAATGAGCTGTATCTGGTGTACCTGGGCTCTTCATGAAAGCAATTCCTTGCTGAGCCATCTGGTCGGATTAAAGTTCCAGTGTAGCAATTACACATTCCATCTGTTTGTATTCCCTTTGCATCACACCAGGCTGCCCTGTGGGATTTGATCCTGCCACTGCTAATGAATCTAACTGGGTGCGTTAGCAGGATTAGTAAGACCCTGAGAATTGTAGTCACCTCTGTTTCTGATTCACACTTCTCTTCAGATTTGATTCTTCTGTTAGAGTACCCTTAGTCCTCTCATTGGTTTTCATTTTTAAACATCAGGCAGCATGGATATGGAGTACGTACGCTCTGTGCTCAGCATGAAGGTGTATATGCATGTGCACGCACACACGTGTATATATACACACACACATGCATGTTGTGTGTAATTTGGCTGCTTGGTCCATTCTTTGAAAATGGTACAAAGGAGTAGGTACACTAACATACCTAAGAAAGCAGGAAATTTGATTTTGTACTGCTTTAGAGAATAACTTTAATGTGTCAAATCTGCATTTCTCAGTTTGCTAGCTAATGCACTGAGGGCTTCTTGAAAATCTCTTCTGCCACCAGAACAGATTCTGGTGATTTTTTTGTTTTAAACTAATTCATGAAAGTTAAGGCATTGTCGCTGTATTTTCTTAGGATGTGAAAGGGAAAGGAAATGCATCTTTGGGTGATAGAAGAGAAAGCTGTCAAGTGACATACTCAGCAGAGAAAATTGTGTATTTATATTTAGTTGTGTCCCTGTCCCTTACCTGTGGTGTTTGAGCTTTCCTAAAAAGACAACATGGAGGACCTCTGCACTTTTGCAGTAGGCTTTCCTGCAATCCCTAATCGGCTCAGCATGGAAAAGAGAAGTTTAATAGAGATTAGTTGATTGTGTTGTTTTTGCATTGATCTTTTGATTTGATAATAATTTGGCTTTCATTTTGGCTGCAGAGTAGACGACAAAAAAGGACACAGAAGAATAAAGAATGCTGGGGAGAATAAGCACATTTGCAGCATGATTTAGGAGATTGTTCTTGAACAGTTAGCTGACAATTTTACAATACCGAGTAATCTTGTAGTTCTTAATGTTTCAAGTAATGTAGCTAGAGAGGGATGAAGATTACTGTGTGCTGAGAGCTTTTACTAAAAGGATTTGCTTCTTGCTGTTGACTACAAAAAGATCAATTTCTGGTAGGCTGCTGCATGCAGTGTATCTGAAAAAAAATAAATACCAGAAGGATTTTTATTTCAAATGTGATCATAGCTGTGGTAAATTCCTGAAAACAGTTTAAGCTGGAGGAGCAACCTGAAAATTTAGCATTTGAGTGTGTCCTGCCCCAGAGATTCTAAAGGAGGTCTGGTAGTTTTTTGTTGGTAATATGTATACAAGTGTGTTTTCAGTATCTTGTTATTCTGGTAAAAATCAGTGAGAAAACAAAGCTGTGAGTTCATGTGAAGTGCCACCTTGCCATATGGTAAGTGCATCTTCCAGAAGATTGGTGTTTTGCAGTTCCCCCCCATGCAGACTGCCAAACTCCTGTTACCCTGTCGAAGCAGCATTGGGGCAGTTGACAGGGGCATAGAGAGCCCCTGTGCACAAATGCAGGCAGGAGTCTTTGGGTAAATTTTTTTACACTTTGGGTAAATTAAGTGCCTAATACCTGCTCACATCAGTTAGGTGCTTATCCTCTTTAGATGAGTTTGTAAGTCTGAGTCCCAAGGTGAATTTTTAACTGCTTAGATAGCTTTGTGAACTTGATCCTTCAGTGTACGATGTTCTGTGCTCTGCAGTGATTTTATCTTTTTTATTGGTTGATACATTTGGGGATCATGAAATGGATTGTTACAAACCTTTTGTACTTTGAAGATCTTGGGTGAGTGAAAGACAGACAGTCTTTTAACAATTCTCCTGATAATTCCTGTCCTTATTCCTTGCTTGAATTGAGATTTGCATTTATCATCCAGTGGGTTTTTCTCTGTAGCAATTTTATTTTTCACTTGTTTTTCTCTTTGTCCCTAGGGTGTACTGGACAGATTTTCCCAGATTCAGCCTAAGCTCATCTTCTCTGTTGAAGCTGTTATATACAATGGCAAAGAACATAACCACTTGGAAAAGCTGCTTAGTGTGGTAAAAGGTATTTCGCTGCATACCATCTAGTCTTAGTTATGCTAGTCTTAGTGTGCGCGTGCTCCCAGCCTGCGCTGCCACTACAAGTGACACTTCTGACTGCTGGTCTCTGTCCTTCCTCCTTTACGAGATCTCTGTGGCTGCTTAGAATTTCAGAGCTGATTTGAGTAAAAAGTAACCAGGCTTTTGTGAAATTCTAACAGTCTTTTGCTAGCTTAGCTTAAATATATCATCAAAAATTAGTCAGCAGTGTAAGTAGGGGAATAGGGACTGATGATGCTGGGTTTTTTTAAGCCCAAATGAAATGCTGCTGAAAACAATGAAGAGGTTTTCTGACACTAAAGCTTGCAGATTTACACATGTATCTTTTAAAAGGCTGATACCATAGAGAGAATCATATCTTAAGCAACAATTTAGTCTTTTGGGGTTTCTTAATGTTTAGAACTATTTCCAGTACTCTGTGCATCAGAATTATTTCTGTTACTTAGTGCATTACACTGCGTGATCCACTCAGACAGAAAAGACCTTTGGTTTATGTAACTGAATATAGGAAATAATTTTTTTCTTTTTTTTTACCAGGGCTTCCAGATATTAAAAAAGTGGTGGTGATTCCATATGTCTCCTCAAGAGAAACCATAGATATTTCTAAGATTCCAAACAGGTAATGGAAGCTCTTGAGCTGTGACTGTCCTAGCTAGGGATGAGATGGATGCTGATAGCTGTTGAAACTGCCTGACCTCTTGAACTTGCAAAAGCTAGGATTTAGCCAGATTGCTTAATGTGGGTCCAACTTGTGCTTCACTGAAAGCAGTAGCTAGTATGTTGCTGCAGATGTTTTGCTTCTAGGAAACCACTGTTGGTTTTAGTGGTTCTCAAATGAAGGCAGAATTCAAGAGGATATAGCAGGGAGAAGAAAGCATCTTCTAGAAATGAACAATTAATAAGTGACATTTTTAGAGATAACTTGTTTTGCTTATTTACTGGTCTGAATTGTGTATCTTGGATACCTTTTGGAAATGGTTGAGTTCCAGACTTTGAGGGTCAGATTGTTCCAGGCTGCTTTGAGCTGTTAAGGCTGGCAGCTGATTTTGTGTTACATCTCAATATTATACTAATTTTTATTTTAAAACAGAAAAAGGAAACAAAGCAATTAGCAATTCAAACAGTAGAAAGATGAGGAATAAAAATAATATATATAATTCAAGTATATAGTTTATTGTAAAAGAACTATTAGATACAGAGGTAACTTTTATATGGGCTGGGGTAATGCTTTAAAAAAAATGACATGTTCCTTTATTGTTCTCCTATGCAGTGTCTTTTTAGAAGATTTCCTTGCTACTGGGAAAGGAGACCAGGCCCCCCAGCTGGAGTTTGAACAGCTGCCTTTCAGTCATCCTCTTTTTATCATGTATTCATCAGGCACAACAGGGGCACCGAAATGCATGGTTCATTCAGCAGGGGTACGCCTTCCCTCCTGGAGCTCCGCTGTCTGTGTTTAACTACCTGGGTTACATTTTTCCTTTAATAGTATTGGATCATAATTTATTTGTGGAAGAATTGATTGACAGTTTTTCAATTTCTATTTGTAAGTTTAAAAGCAAATATGGATGAATAAGGATATAAAACAATTTAGTTTAGAGATTGGTGTGAAGACTTTTCAGAGATTTCTGCTGTTTCCTGGGAGTAAGTGTCTGTCACAAGCACTAGTAGAACTTTCCCAACTGCTACTTGTAGAAGAAAGGCCAAAGAATGTTAATTGGGTGCTTGGAACTGATTTTTGGACACTCATGTTGAGGCCTGTAGAGAACTTGCAGTTTTTATCTGGTATTTTTTTACCTTAAATTTTATTCCCTGTTTATCAGTTCAGAGCATGTCATCCTCATAAATTTTTTTTTTTAAGGACAGAAGTCAGATGGTTAGCTATCTCTTCAGATGTAGGTTTTGCTTTGTGTGGAAGCTTTGCTTTGGGCGGTGTCTTGTTGTGACTAAAGGTATATATGATGTTACTGCCAAAATCACCTGTGCTAACGTGCTTTCCATGTACTATTCATATTCTAAAAGTTGTTCTGGGCAACTTACTGAAGTTAAGTAAGTCCAGCAGTCAGGCATGGTGTTGAAATTTTAAATCTACCATTAGGATAGCCCTTAATAAAAGGCAGGGCTTTTTCCCCTAAAGGCAGATGCATTTATACCAACTTGTGTAAATTAAACTGTGCAGCTGTTAGCCAGAGTCCATTGTTTCTGCTCTGAAAGTCAGGATGAGACTGACTGTAGAGTAGTCTAGATAGCCCGAGGGCAGGATGACTTTGATGTTGCACCCATAGTGTGTGTGCTCTTGCCTCTCTTTGATGGCAAAGACCTGAGGATTTGCCCACAGAGAGATCCCATGCTGCCTGTAAACACTCTGCTTTATGTATTATCAATAGGACATCGTACCAGGCAGCATGCAACATAAAATGGTCCCTTTGGGACACAAATCCTATGTTTGTGGAGAAGAAAGGAGGAGGTGTATTTTGAAGTTTGACAGCTGTTTTGAAGCTGTGCTGGCTTTAGACTGGTTAAGTGTTTGCAGAGATAGATTAGCACGAACAGGACAGGTGTTTTCAGCAATGCATGATAAACAGTAGGGAGATTAAAAATATGGGTGTAGATCAGACAACAGGACTTTTATCTGTTGCAAAGTTCTTTATCTTCCCATGTTTATGGCTGTTTAGCTTGTCCTTAATGTCATGCCTCTGCTCTCCATCTGAATCATCTTTTCAGTTCATACAGAGTTACCTTAGAGTTTAAGTACAGACTACTCATCCTCCCTGGGGAGGAGAGAATGCGATGGTTTGTTGAACAGGATATGTAAGTTATGAGGATTTGTGTTCCTGCCGAGCAGCTCTGTAGTTCCTGTATTGCAGGGTGATTTTTTTAAAGTTCTGGTGCTAACACCTTTGGCCTAAAAGCAAGTTGTTGCATCAGAGAATTCCTTGGTTTGCATGCTTTGTATGTGTTGGTTTGAATAGGCCTACAACAAAATCCATGCAGAGAAATTTAGATGTCCTCTGCACACTTGACTGAGTTGCTCTTTGTTCTTGGCTTAATCTTGTTTCCACTGTAATTGGTGGAGGTTTCTCATTGATCTCAACAGAAGCAGAATTAGCCCATGGTCTTTGTCACATTTTCCAGTCTCAGATGAACCAAGTTTGGTTTTTATAGTTAAAAACACAAGGAGAGATGACATTTCAGTAAAGACATTTCAATTACTGCTTATTTGCAGTGTGCTTTAGTGCTATTTTGTTACTGTACTCATCTTAGATGCTAATAGGGAGCTTATTTTAAATTCACAACTCAGTTTATCTAATTCTGCAGTACATTTCTGGTCTGTTTTCTCTGCACATATTCTGTTTTCTTGACACACACTGGAATAACATGTAAATAATGAAAACGAAGCAAGATCACAGGAGATGATTTAAGGAGTGCATCAGAGGGAGTAAGATTTTTCTGGTCTTGGGAGCAAAGCTGTGCCATATTGAACGGTACAGCGTGCTACGGAAAGATATTTGGAGGCTTCTTTCTAATTCTCAAAAAGCATTAATGTGTAGTTGTTGTCCCAAAGTCATAAAAATGTTGATTCTGCTTCTTACCCCATTCATACAGGCTCCTTTTCAGTTATTCCATATTCCCAAGTATCCAAGGAGAGAATTTTTTTTGGTAATATCCTTATCAGTTCATTTCTATCCATATTAAAGACTCACAAGACCTGGGCTTAAATAGCTGCGCTGCTGCAGACTACTTGTGCAACTGCAGGCAAATCACTCTGAGGACTTTTCATGCTTGGCCTCTTTCTCTACAGAGAACAGTGCTGGTCTGAGACAAGGACCAGCAGCCACGAGTAGCTGCTCTCTCAGCTACGTAACCACTTAGCACTGGTCCTTTGTGCTGCTGGTGTGGCTCGGGAGCAGCAGTGCCCGCTGATTTTTCTGACGCTCCGGATGCTCAGCGCTTTATCAGCTGATTGTTAAGCCCAATGAAGACAGGCAGATCAGTGAGTTTTTTGCTGCCAGGTCTATGCCATGAATTGCTAAATGCTTAGGGTTTATTTTAAGGGTCATACAAGTCCTATAAATAAACAACTCCTATAAATAAACTGGAGAGAGCATCTTGGGCCATAAGCTCTGTAGAACAGCTATGCCTTCTACCACAGCACCTTTGTTTCCAGGTTGAGAGTTACCAGATTTTGCAGGGGAATAGCTCATAGCCTCTATCTAAAGTAAGTGTTAAAAAAAAAAAATCCTTTTGGTTACAAAACTGTGAAATAGCAACAGCTAAGTGAAGGAAAGAAAGCCAATATTTATTTTGATTTTTAATTTCACTATTTTGGATCTTTCAGATTCTCCTGCACGGGCAATGTTACTTTTATAAATGGAATAACTATGTTAACACCTGAAATCTTTTGTCAGCCTTAACAATTATGTTAGACACTGTTTCTAAATCCTGATTTTAAAAATTTTTTTGGCTATAGATAATGGTAGCTCTAGCTAGGTGGCAGCATTGAGACAGCTCAGTGTACTCAGTGGCAGGTGAATCCGGACCTGGTTCCTTTGGGCTGCAAAGAGAAAATAAGATTTACTCCTTTATTTTTATTTAATGTTTTCTGCCTTTTCTCCTGAACTGCGTGCCAGTTTTAATGCTCTCCTTTTTCATTTTAAATCTTTATCTGTAATCTATTTTTTCAGCATAAATCTTTTTTTCATGCTTATGAGGCTCTTCATAGTTCCACTATAACTCCTGGCATAATGCAAAAACCATCTTTATTTTAAAATCAACCACATGAATTTGTCACTGCAGTGAATAAAGTAGTTTATAAATTTATTTCTTATAACAAGTTATGCTTTAATGATGATCAGAAAGGTACTTCAGCAGCATTTCCAACCAAAAAGAAAAGGAAGTAATATATTTAACTACATTATTCTTAATATTTGTGCTTGGAGCAGTGAGATTTTTCATGTTGCTGGTCACTTCAATGTTTACAAGAGATGTGTAGTTAGGTCTTTTATCACCTAGATGTTCATAGGTAAGATAATTTGGATAAACAGTGTTAATGTATGGCAGCTGCTGCAGTTTATAGCAGCTCTAGGTCCTTCATTTCTCCCAGTTGCCTAGATATACTGGAAATGAAACTCTCTCAAAGGGCTTATCTTGGAAAATCGGACTGGGCAAAGCATACTGTTAAAATTACAGCCTGCGTGGTGTACTCTGCACCTCTGATGGCTGGGCAGAGTTAGAAATGAAGAAAGTTATTTATTCCACGGATTACAAGTGATGTGCAGTGGGAATTGCTGAGATGTAATGAGAGGGGCGCTGGAAAGTTATGTGAGAAAATGGAGAATGCAGTTGCTGCTGCTGTAGATAGGCCCTGGGATTTACTTCAGCTGTGATTAAAAGGAAATACTTGCCTATAATCCTAGAGTACATTCTGTAAAGTATTGACAACATTAGTTTTTTTAAGTCTTAATGTGCTGTCAGAGTTTTGCTTTTCATTTGTGTGAACTTAAATTTTTCTTTCACTGTTTTTTCAGGGTACGCTAATACAGCATCTGAAGGAACACATTCTTCATGGCAACATGACCAGCAATGACATTATTATGTACTATACAACGGCAAGTGTGGCTTTTTAAAGCATTTTAGAAAACACTTTAATCTATTTTTCTGAAAGATGGGAGAGCTTTTCCTACAACTACAAGTACATTATGTCTTTTTAATTCTTGTTCTGCAAGGGATTGTCCTGCTCAACTGAGTTTAAAAAAATCAAGTGGAATAATAAAATGCAGCAGAAACCTTTCTGATGAAAGGTCAAACCCATGTCAAATGTTTCTGATCTAATTAGTGAGGAAAATTGATTTTTACAGTCTGTTAGGTTTATTGATCTGCCTCATCAATATCACCTGCAAAACAGCCTCTACATTCCTGCATCAGGCAGACTTGAACATACTGAAGATGAAAATTTCTGTTGTGTCTTTCTGTTTTGGTGGGGAGCAAAGAAGCTGCACAACTCTTAAGTTGTGTAAAGGAAGAGAAATAGAACTGACCTATGTAGGAGTTGAGTTATGTGGTAATATCTCCATGGAGGAATCATAATTAGCTTGTCCCTCTATTTCTTGACTCGTGCTTTAAAGATATGTGTTCAGAGAGCTATGGAGTCTCCATCTCATGAGGTATTTATGAGGATAAGTTAGATAAACATCAATCAGGAATGTGTAGCTGATCCTGTCTTGGGACAGGTGAGAAGATAAACAGTACTCCAGCCTTATTTTCTGGTTTGTAAGTAATATGATTAGATGTAATCATCAGAGGTGGGCATAAACTCGGGTGTTGGTTTAACAGTTTCTTAAAGTAGGAAAACTTTGGGCGAGGAAAGTGGAGGGGAAGATGGGACCTCTTGCTTAAGGACAGGGAGCATGCTTTGATCCAGGTGATTCTGCTGAAAGCTACACCTATCTATCATTTTCTAGTTGCCTGTAGCTCCTCTACGCAACACTCCTGATCCTGTGATAGAGCTGCTGGGAAAACAAACAGCTAGCTGACAAAGATAGAAACTAATGTAGGTATATTCTTTTCTTTCAGACTGGCTGGATGATGTGGAATTGGTTAGTGACTGCACTTGCTACAGGAGCTTCAGTGGTGCTGTATGATGGATCTCCTCTAATTCCATCACCAAATGTGCTCTGGGACTTGACTGACAGACTAGGGTATGTAAACAACCTTAAATGGAAGGATAATGGTCTTTGCTTCTGTTACAATGACCACATACAAGCAATCTCAGTAAAGATGTCATTCCCTTGGTCAGAAACTAGTATGTAGTGTAACATAGTTTATCTTTTGACTCAGCCTTGAGTGGGACTACTTTTTAAAAATTTGTATGAGAAGTCTTTGAGAGAGAGCAGAAGAGACAAAGAGCTGATTGTTTCAAATTTGAGTCAAGTATTTGGATTCCAGGCAAACAAAGAACTTTGGTTCAATAGTCAGTTTTTGAGAGCAGCCTTTTCAAAATGCAGTAATTGGGAGAAATCTGAAGAGTAATTTCTCGGCACATTCAGAACTTAGAAAATAAGAATCCTTTATTTCAAACAGCTCAACATAAGACTCGATATAGCCCTTTGACTTAAAGACATAAATTGACTGGAAAGGCTCAGCAGAGTTGCTTATATTTTCATATTTTGCTTTTTAATCTATAAAGCCTAATTCTCCCTGTCAAGCTGTTCGTTGTTTTACACTGTTCTTTGTCCCTAAAAGTGCTCACAATGCCCTCTCTTGAAGCCTAGAGAAATGGCAGATACTGGATAAACAGCTGAAATCCTGTGGTGGTATTTAGCTTTGCACACTGGTTAAACTTCGATATTTTTTTTTTTTAAACTTCCCTATTTTGCCAACTGGATGTAAGGAATAGATCTGAATTATGTTACTGGCAAAATACTGAGTGTCATTTTTAATTGATAATTAAAATCAATTCATTTGTGGTGCAAAGTGGATGCTGAAAGATTCACTTTCTGGCTCTTGATAATTAATAATTTAAACGTCACTCTCTTGTGACATGTAATATTTAAAGACTGACATTTTGTTCCTGGCTATTATAATTGAAGGTTAGTGCCTAGTCAGAATGCTCGCAGTAAAAAAAAACAGCACAAAACAAAACTACAAACTTCAGACACCCCCCACATCCCCAAAAAAACCTCCAGTAGAACAACAGGCAAAAATTTAGAATCGAGAAATAACACCACTTTTTTTAAGCATTATTTCTACATGCCAAAGTAAGTGAAGATAACTGAAATGTGTCTGCATGTCTCACTTTTATAATTTGGTGCTAAAAGCGGTGGCCATCTGTGTGGTACTTCATAATGCAGTCTGTTCCCAAGTCAGTCATATGTACATATTTTAAAAAAAAAAAAGGTTTCAACATGTTAAGACTCCCTTGCTTCTGAAGATGTACCATACTTTCCTTCAGACACCATATTCTTACAGTGTCATCAAGATACCTCATATGGCATGATAAGAATTACTGAAGTGGACATCAATAAAAGATCTGTTCGAGTGACCTGTATTTAGCCACCAGCCACCAGTTACGTAGCATTTGGGTGGAAATAACAGGAGACTAGGCTCTGCATGTGATGTAGAGGAAATGTCAAAGAGCTTAAAGATAAACCAAGAAGGACTACATATTCTAACTGTAAAATAAGCAATAATTTGAAGCATGGAAGGGAAGTAAGATATTATAAAGAGTAAAAACAGTTCCCGTGGCTGTGGTACGTGAGACCTGGAGGAGCAGTGTCCTCCTGTGAGCTCTTGCCGTGCTGTTCCCATGTATCCGATCGTTGCTTTATGCACCCATGTGTTTGTGCAAATAGCCTGTCCCTACCCAAGAGGTGGTAGCCTCTCAGTAACTGTCATGCACCTAAATGGGGAAGGGAGACATCCCCTTTTGATAGTGTTGAAATAATCCTCTCTCCGCCTCTGAAATGGCGTTATCTGAAGTGCTGTTCTACCTTCCATCTTGCCTTTGGAGTGAAAGCAGAGATAGCGGGATTTTGAGTTCTACTGATGTATGTATTGCCCATGGTGCGTGCACTCATACTGTAGCCCTTAGCCTTATCTGTCCCTGAATTTTCTTGAGTTAGTTTATTGCTGTAATATGAAATGAATTAGCAGAAGGCAGGGAAAATGATTTCCTGGAAGTCAGCAGAAACATTAAACTAGCACTTCCATGGATAGAGTAGGGAAGGGGTACACCTTTGTTTCAAGTTTTATGTTGTATTGGAGAGCTCTAAATACACTTTTTGCAAGGGTGGAATTCAATTATTCAGTTAGCTAGGACAAAGTTCGTATTTGGTTAGGCACCTGCAACTCACTTTCATCAATGAAAACTGAACAGGTATCTAAGAAAATAGTTGGCTGCTGTCTTCAGAGTGAAGTATTCTTTGTTAAGCTGGGCCTTGAAATGGCAATTTTTTTTATGTAAGAGTGTAATGAGGCAGCAGTTTTATGTTAAACAGCTTAGTGGCAATTATGCCCTATTAATGAAGTCAATGTTATAACATTTTATTATGTCTTTGGAGTGTTCTGCAGTTAAGAATTCCTGTAAATGAAAGCAAATGTTTTCCATGAGGTGGGAAAGCTTTGCTTAATATTTAAAGATAGAATTAAAAGTTTCAAAGCAGCAGAAATGACATATGATCTCACTAATTTTGATTGCACAGAAGGATGTGCTTTGCACTTAGAAAGCTTTGAGAGAGTGCATTGCTTGACTAATCAACGTACAGAGTGTCTAACAGCCTCTGCTTACTGCAGTGGGAATTGCAGGTCTTCAGAATCTTAGCATATTTAAATATGCAAAACATTAAAACTTTTTCCCTCTAGGATCACCATCCTTGGAACGGGTGCAAAGTGGCTGGCTGTGCTAGAAGAGAAAAATTTAAAACCATGTAAGCTTCAAAAAAACTGTTGAATCCCTTCTATCCTCCCTCCTCCCTTTCCTCTCCAGGTTCTGGCCCTCTATCTTGTCACAAAGTCCTTTATGTAATTATTCTGGATTGTCGTGACAAATAGTTAAAATTCTGTAAAAATTCCACCTTAACCTGTTGTTGACTTTCTGCTTTTTAAGGTGAAACACACAATCTCCAAACACTCCACACCATACTGTCTACAGGATCGCCGCTCAAATCTCAAAGCTACGAGTATGTCTACAAACACATAAAAAGCAGTGTCCTCCTGGGATCCATCTCAGGTGATGTTTTCAGGCTGCATGCATCTTACTAATTCTGTTAACTGCCTGTGCATTTCCTTCTTGCTTGCTGCTGTATATTTGGGAAGCTTAAGCCTTGGATTGTTCAGGCTTAGTTGTAGTTAAACTGGAATTAATTGTCTTTTTAGTGCAGAGATTTTCTGCGTAATTCAATGTGCCATAATGAAGCTCATACACTCAAAAGCTTTTAGGTGAAATGTTTCTGACATGGTGGATGTTTTGGGTTTCAGCTTTTTTTTAAGCAGGATCATTTATTTTGACTAGCTGTCCACAGGGGTAGCAGGGTGAGATCAAGAAAAGTCTATTAACCTACAGAACATACTGTTCTGCAAATAGCTGACTTTAGCAGAAAATACCTCTTGGAGAGGTTTTTCCATGTTCCCATTTCAATTCTTTTTTGCCAAGTATTTGGCACTGCAGACAGATTTTTTTTTTGTAAATTACATAATTAGAGAAATATCAAGCCCACATGCTGTGCAGTTTGTTGTGAGGAGTGCTAGCTGAGGCAACTTCTATTCACATAAGGTCCACCACAGAACTCATTCTGCTTTGTAACGAGGACTGGCTTTTTTTCAGAGGGCTTTTAAACTCAGTTTAGTTTAATTTTTAAAGTCTGACTAGTCTGCTACTACAGTCACCTCTGACTCTGGTCTTAAGAGTAGTGCTGAATCTTGAACTTGCTCCTATAGACATTAATAGTCTCAAATGCAGAAGGCTATTTTTGAGTAAAGCTAACAGGATTGATTTGTATCTTATAATTCTACTTCCTTGAGTTCATATAAAGAGTATAAATATTCCAGTCAAGTTAGCATTTTGACAGTATCTCTTTTTATTAAGATAACCGTTCATCCTAAAGGCACAGTTCCCCCTGGCCTCTGCGCTAATAAGAACAGGGTGTAAAAGCTAGGTAAGTATTGAGTGGAACAGCTTGACTGGTTTAAGCTAATGAAAACAAACAAGAAAACATTTAGAGGTGATCTTCAATATCTAAGTCTGTAAACTAGGGCCCCTTCACTTTCTCATTTTTATATAAATGGAAACTTTCTTAAAAGAGATTAGAGGAAAAGGAAAATTTATGCCTTAAGGAATATTTCTGCTTGAGGGACATACACATAAAAAGGCATATAAAGTAAAAAAGAAACTTTTTTTATTAAATCACATAATATCCTAGATAATACTGACTGTATATTCTGTGCTGCTTAATGGGCATTGGAAGCAGTTGGCAAAGGTGGCAGCTTGCTGTTCTCTAGAACAGTTTTGCTTTTTCCAAAAAGTACTGTATATTCTAATAGCCTTCTTTTATTGTAGGTGGGACAGATATAATTTCATGTTTCATGGGTCAGAATGTTACAATTCCAGTCTACAAAGGAGAAATTCAGGCCAGAAATCTTGGAATGGCTGTAGAAGCATGGAATGATGAAGGTAACTATTATGCAAAATATTATGTATGCTGATGAAGTATGGTAGTTATGACCTGAAGTTTCAGTGACTTGATGGGTAAACAGCTGTAAATGGGTGATTTCACTTTGGAAACGTGTTCTGCAAAACCTGTATCTGGAGCCATTTGATCTGGATTGTGCAGGACTCTAGTGAGGATAATTGGTGTGTAAAAAGGGCTTTCCTTTTCAATTATTCTGATAAAGCACGTCAGGTCAAATTCTAGCCTCTGGTGCGCATGCTAATTAGCTGTGTTATGGTGAATACTGGGCTGGCTTCACCCTGCGGTGTAACTTCTGAAGTTAATGGGGTTAAAATAGGGATAAGTTTAAGAATTGAACAAAAGCTGTTAAGACCACTAGTCATGGCTCATCTCATATCTACATCAGCATCTGGCGTGTAAGTAATAACTGTAGATGCTCTTTGCTTTGGTACTTTATTGTTTACAGATCAGAAATGCAGAAAATGCCTCTTTTTTTTCCAAACAGGAAAACCAGTTTGGGGTGAAAGTGGAGAGCTGGTTTGTACCAAGCCTATTCCCTGTCAGCCTACACACTTCTGGAACGATGAGAATGGAAACAAATACAGGAAGGCTTATTTTTCAAAATTCCCAGGTTTGTAATGAAAGGCTTTGGATATTGCTCAAACTGGCCAAGGATGTGTATGGTATTGCTGCTCTTAGGGAGGTACAGGTTTATTCTTGCCCAGTGATAGACAGGTGCAGCTTTGAATCTAGATTTCCAGGGTGAGAACTCCACAGTATGTTTTGTAATATCTCGCTCTGTTTTCCAGTGCGTTGTTTTGAATATGAATCCAAATAAGAATCTCTGGAAAGCTCCAATCCCATTTTGCTCCTGCTCTCGTTAGGCAGATATGACTGTAACAGCCTGATAATCTGTAGTGCAGACAGAGACTGCTTGGCATGAGTGTGAAATGAAAGTGCTGAACGGGTCAGGGAGCAATCTTCCATTAATGAGTGCTGCTGCACCTCTGCCAGACTGCTCCTACCTGGCCAGAGAGAATCCGAAGGGATAAGTGCTGACCTGCTCCCTCATTAGCATGAAGTTTAAGTCTGTGTGCCTCAGACACGCATATTCTGTGTTCACACAGTCTTCAGTGGCGGGAAGAATAGAGGAAATCGGTACTGTGGGCAGGAGGCTTTCTTCCTGATAATTGTGGAGGACTCTGCTCATCCAGAGCTTTTGCTTATGTGGCACAGCGATGCTGAACTCCCTGCTGCCCACTGGGCAGGGGCTTTTATAGGAGCAAGACCTCAAGCTGCTGCTTTTTTGAGACGGAAGCTTTTTTATAAATAGCTGCAATACAGAGTGGATTCACAAGAGAAGTCGGGACGTGTGAAGCAGGAGATAATCATATAGGAAAACTGAGGGAATGTAGAAGTTGAAGTCTGAATGTAAGCCTGACAACAATAAATGGCAAAAAAATCAGACTGAAATCAGTGTGGTCCAGAGACTCTGTCTGAAATTCCTTTTCTGTTTTTCCTTGTAGATGGGTTTAAGCTTGTAACAGGTTAAAAAAATAGTCTTATGTGCACATGAAAGTGCAAATAATTGAGGCTTGTTTTTTTTTTTTTAGAAAAACTTGAGTAGCATTGGCTTGTATTTCTGTTTGTGGCAGGCTGCTGTAGTGGTATCAATCTTAAAAACAATATGAAAGTTATTCCAGCTCTGAGAAGTCAAGTCCGATTTTTATATTAACACAATTCAAGAATATTAAGCACATAAGCTCCTTGGGGGAGGTATTTAGACATATTGTGTAAGCCCATAAAGCTTCTTGCACAGAACTGTACATCGTGAAAGTAGTGGATCAAGAAAGAGTGGTGGGAACCTTTGGAAGATTCCTCCAGTTTCCTCAATGTGGTGTTTAGAGTGGGTTTTCATCTGTTTTCTAAAGGATGCTGTATAGTCATGCAAACAAGCAATCAGAAGGTAACTTAGGGTTTGATCCTAATATTTGAGCTACTCTTGTGTGTGCCAGCTCTTTGTAGTAAATGCAAAGTAGATTGTTTGCTGGATTAGATATTAGGAAAAAATTTTTTTACAATGAGGGTTGTGTAACCCTGGCCCAGGTTGCCCAGAGAGGTGGTGGATGCCCCATCCTGGAAATGTACAAGGCCAGGTTGGACGGGGCTCTGAGCAACCTGATCTGGTTGGAGATGTCCCTGCTCCTTGCAGGGGGTTGGACTGGATGGGCTTTGAAGGTCCCTTCCAACCCAAACCATTTTGTGATTCTATATCTAAGTTATATTTTTTGTATGTATTTTACTAAGTTACATGAGTTGAGTTACACAAATGTCTACTGTGACCGGATGAATAAGAAATCAGCTGCTTAACCTTTGTCATTCTCTAACAGGTGTTTGGGCCCATGGTGATTACTGCAAAATTAATCCCAAAACAGGAGGAATTGTCATGCTGGGTCGCAGGTATAGTATTTGGGTGAAAGTGTTCTGAGTAAACAAGTGTTCAAATTTGCAGACTTACCTTTGAGCATAATGTATGTGATTCTGTCATGCTTGTTAGTTTTATATTTGTTTTGTTAAATCCAGTATTGTAGATTTCAACCCTTAAATTAGAGCAGCTGGATTAGAGGGAATAGAGCCTGTTGCAAAGTTCTACCCCACTTTTGTATATGTGAACACGAGACACTATTGGACTTGGCTTTGTGTTCCATGGGTTGTAATGATCATCTAGAGTTTGAATTGAGTACAGCGCATTCAAGGTGGTGAATCAGGAAACTTGTCTTCTGGTCTTGGCTTTACCATTGACTTGTTTTACAGCTAAACTTAATTTTTGAAGGTCAGGTATTAAGCTGTGCTTGTAGTGATTATAGATGCTGAAGATCACAATTTTGGCTAGATTTTCTACTTGTGTTTGAAGTTGCTGTTTGAAAGAAAGTTGAGTGAATGCCTTGAAGCTGTGTCTGGCATTGTCACAAACAGATCTGCTCAGCAGACATACGGCGTGAGGCTGCTGGGTATGAAACACAAGTTCCAGCTGTAAGAGACTGGAAGGTCATGATATGCAATTGCAATATGATGAAGTACTGCAAAGATCCTTGGTTTGTTTTGTCATCGATGGTGGGGGTGTGTGTGTAGGCTACTGGAAAGGGGAGGAACAAGGAAAGGTGAATGAATAATTGAAGTTCTCAGTACAACTTCATTCTCATGAGCAAAGTGCCTTTTTGAATTAAATTCTTTCAAAATTCTGTTTCTACATGGCTGTGTATTTGCTGCATGAAATGTAGAGAGACCTGATTCATTGCATCAATTTTTCTCTTTTCATCAAACTCTAATCACATTTTAATGCTTTGTTTTGTTTGTGTGTGGTTTTCAGTGATGGTACATTAAATCCAAATGGAGTAAGATTTGGAAGTTCTGAGATCTACAACATAGGTATGAAATTAACTTTCCACCTCTTTCAGCTATGACACTGTTGCCTTAAATGTGAAGTGTAAGCCTTATAGAGGTTTTTGGAAGGATTAAGTAATAAAAGGCTTGCTGTTTTTCAAACAAAAGAGTGTACAGAGCATTAACAGTAAAATTCTGGTTTGTAGACTTGAAACTGGCTGCTTTCCTGAAGTATCTGTAGGATTGGAGATGGGTGGTGATGTGCTCTCCATAAAATGTTGCTTTCATATAATAAGGCCTTACAGGCTCGTTGTATCATGCAGATTTATAAGAGAATACTTAAGTTCTGTGGCTTCTCTTTTTCCCCTCAAGACAAGCTCTTGACACTGGTTTTCTTGTATATTTCCTAATAATTAGATACTTGAGCTTCGTATTTCAAAGAAGGTCTATCATGTGAAAGGTGGCAAAACTGCGTGCCTGCAAAGGTGCAAATCTGAGACTTGAAGCACTTTTTCCTCTTGTTGTTCCTGTCTGATCAGACATCTTCATTTTCTGTCTGTGCAGCAACAGGGATTGCAAGGAAAGCCAAAGAAAATGGCCTAGTGTAAAAGCTTGTTATTTGTCCCTCAAAGTTATTGCAGATTTTTTTATAGGCCTAAATATAACAATCCTTAAACTTCTATTTTCACTTGAGCAGGAGTTACTATTTCAGAGCACGCAGAGAAGGTTGTAGTAGAATAACCCAGCCAGGATGTCTGTTTTGCCTTTGCAGCTCTAAGGGACGTGATACTTCTTTTGGTGCAACCACAAAAAAATGTGCATCCAGAATAATATACAAATGCAGGTGCTGATAAGGACTCTTCCTTTATTTTCAGTTGAAGCCTTTGAGGAGGTTTCCGATAGCCTCTGTGTCCCTCAGTACAACAAAGATGGGGAGGAGAGGGTGATACTCTTCCTGAAGATGGCATTAAACCATGCGTTCAGCGAGGATCTGGTGAAGAGAATTCGAGATGGAATCCGTGTAGCGCTTTCTGCCAGGCATGTTCCGAGCCTCATTCTAGAAACCAAAGGCATTCCGGTATGTCATGAAAAATGCCGCCTACTTTTTTTTCTTTGTCACCTTGAATAGTAATTAAGGAGCAGTTGTCATTGCTCTTCAAACCCACATGCATGGAAATTTTAGCATCTCAAAAGTGTATTCAAGCTTTATAAATAGTTTGTCTATGTTGCCTAGCAACATCATTTCATCTCCTTTTCAGCTAAGCATGTTTTTGTTTTTTAACAATACCTAAAAATGCCCATTCTCAGTTTGTAAATGTGTTGCATTTTCTCAGTAATATATACTTAAGCCTTTTAAAGGAAAATATTAAAAAGGTAATTTAACTTTAGCTTTTCTGGCTACCCAAAGGGTTATTTTGTTTTTGTTTTCCTGTTTCAAATGACATTCTTCTGAAAGCTGAGAGCACTGAAAAAATTTATAAAATACTTCTATAAACCATTTCACTTTTACATCTGTTTAGCCACTTAAATGTAGGTCTATCACTGTCGTAACTGGAGCAGTAATTAAAAAGCCTTTAGCTATACAAATTTCTCTCCCCTCAGCCCCATTATTTTATAGTCTGGTTTGATGCTAGGCTCCTCAACGGCTCTGAGCAACACAATGGGGGTGCAGAGTGTGGTTGTCTCCAGTCCATTTGCAGATAGACCTGAGTGTGTCTAGAGACAGGACTTGAAACTTCAGACCACTCGTTTGATATTGCTACCCATTTACTGCTGGTGTAGGCTTCTGTGTGAAAGTGGTCTGGGGTTCAGGACTGCCCATCTCTGTAATGTGCACAGCAATCTGGTCCTGATCTGCTGAGTTACTTCTGTTTCAGGGCACTGTTGGAGTTGTGGTTGACAGTTGGCAAATAATACTTGGCTCAAAATGTCCTCTTTCCATGAGTGTAAAGCCCCCTGCATCTCTTAAATGGTGAAGTCTAGATTTTTCTGGGCTGCAACTTAGCTTTTACATGAAGCATTTGAAGTTGTAAACCACATAAATCATCTGAATGTACAGCACGAAGTCGATGGCAGGGAGGTGGTTGTGATGGGCTGCCCCTCAGGAAAGCCTGCTTAGATCCTTAATTAGTTCACACTTTGACTGAGTTTACAATTGAGTGAATTTTTATTACCTTTCAGGTAAACATGCCAGTGCTAAAGTGATCAAAGCGGTCTCTCATCTTTCTTTGAAGGTTTTGCTTGGAAGGGAAACCTTTTTCTATTTTCTGCTGCTTTTAATAAACTTTGTGAAAGGTTGAAAAAAAAATCCTTCAAGGGATTTTCAGAAGAAAGATTCTGATGCCTCAAGTGTAACAGAGAAGTGAAGACATTGTGCTAACTTTTGAGTTCTGGGATTGGTAGGGGGCTTCGTTAATATTTCTACTACATGAAAAGTGTAATTTGATCATTGGCGGTTTTGTTTTTCAGTACACAATAAATGGGAAGAAAGTGGAAGTAGCTGTGAAGCAAATCATTGCAGGGAAAGAAGTTGAGCAGCGGGGAGCTTTCTCAAACCCAGAGACTTTGGACCTGTACAAAAATATTCCTGAGCTTCAGAACTTCTGAAGTCACTTGTGTGGTTGTTTGCATCTTTGTTCTGTGTTTGTTTTGTATATACCAATACTGTATTGTAAAGAAAAAGCTCTATTTAATACCAGTGGTTATTTTAAAAGAAAAAATATTTCATTAAGTGCATTATGAAAGACTTGGGTAATGTTTAGCTCCCTTTTATTGATTAAATATGCCACATAGCTTGGAGTTTTTTCCAGCCTGGAAGGAGAAACCTGCCTGTTCTCATTTTTATATATATGAATGCTTCTTTCCTGGTTAGATTTTCATCAGCAGCCCGTCAAATGGGAGCACCAATAGCATAATTCACAGTTGCAAATAGAATATTTCTTTAATAAAAATGTTTGCTTTTTTAAACTGCATTTTTAGCAACATTTTTTTTTCAGTCCATATGTTTGTCACCTGTAAGGAATATGCAGTGATTTTAACTACTTGACCATGAAACATGAGTGTTCTATATGTGGTGTGCACTTAAATGTTTTTATAAAGGCAGATCATAATGCACTAAAGCCATTTGACTTGACTCCAAATAATTTCAGTCTTGAAATATCTCATGGTACACTTGAAGGCAATTGCTGCTGCAGTTTGATAGAACCTTCCTGTTGTGTTAAGCTTAGAGTTGATAGACTTCTGGGGGTTCAGAAGGTGAGGGAGCAATCACCTCCTCCTTGTTCCTGCGGTAACTCCAGGTTATTTCCACAGAATTTACTGTGATTACTCTGGGTTAACATCATTGCAGTTGAAGACAGCATTTTGCTGCTTTGTTTTGAAGTTCTTTATTGGCTGTAAGGCAACAATCCCGTGTTCTGTTAGCTGAAGAATTCCAGTGTGTGTGTTTCTTAAAGCTGATGGGTTTTGTAACCTTTTTTTTACTAAATGTCATGTTGAAAGTGAAAGCCTAAAATGCTTTCTATCTCTATATCCTTCCAGTTTATAAAGGGAAAAATACTGTAATGAGTGTACTAAAACAGTAAAATGGAAGCACTAAAACATTGTTTTTCACAAAATACAGTTGCAGTAGTTGTACCCATCCTCTAGCATTCAGTATCTCCTGCACTATTTGAATTTTGTGGGTTAAGTATTTAATGCATTGAAATCATGGATGTCTTCACAATTGTGTTGAATGCATTCAGCATTGATAAAGACTTAATTAAAATAAATTGATTCTTTATATATATAATATATATTACATCTGTCTCAGCTTTCACTCAGTTACTGTCTTATTTTTATTTTCCCTTTGGGTGTCATGGAATCATTTTTAGCTTAATTTATTACTGATCTTAATGGTTTTAATCCAAGTCCACCCTGTTACAAAATTATTGTTCTCTGAAAGTTTTACCCTGTTCTCTTCTGCAGAGCCCAGTCCAAGTAAAGCATTGCTGTTGTGTATGCATAGCTGGCTCCTTGCGAAGGTCACAGGTGAGCAGGAGTAGAACAAATTGTGCTGCAAATGTGCCTTGTGTCAGTACAGTAAGAAGTTGCAGGTTGTGGTAGGTTCATGTTGCTAAAAGGGATGCATCTGCTCTCCAAAGGTGTGTACGCTATTTAAGGCAAAAATGTAGATGTTCAGCTGCAGCTAATGAAAGTTTAGTGTGTATTTCTTCCACCCTGTGATAGATCTCAGCTCACTAGCTCCAGAAAGCTGCAGGCTGTTGCAGAATATGTCAAATATTGCTGCTAATAATCCTGTAAGAGTGAAACTGCCTATAAATGTAGCCCTTCTCAGGTGGTCTGTGACTGAATCGCAAGAACACGGTCGTTGTGGACACCAGCTCCACACTTGCTGCAGGATGCAGAAATGCCTCATTAGCAAATGAGGCTTTAAATGAGCTGGTCTCCATTTGACTTTCTGAACTGTACTGACTCAGACAATACACCATGCTGGCATGATAAATGTGATGATATATGTACCAAGCACCCATTAGAAAAGTATAAAAATGAGCTATTCGGCTGCCAATAACCTATGATTAAAAGTACTTTTAAATTCCTTTCCCCTCTGGCATGCTATATATAAATTTTACATTAACTGTGACTTTGTATTCATTAAAACTTGATTATATTGTTCTTTAATTTATGCAAAATGTCTAGAGTTTACAAAGCCCACAGATCTTATTAATAAGTAATTTGGGGATATTTCATTAATTAAAGATAGTTTAGAAGCACAGATACATTAAGAACATATACAAGGAGCCTAGAGGCTGCTTTTTAAAATCCTTTATCCTTCTGAAAACACAGTAGAAAGTTTTGTTAACAGATATAACTTGATCTCCTGCAAATGTCAGGTGTTGCAAAGCTTTTCCCAGACTATAGCTAGAAACAAAGAATAGATATGTTTAGATATTGATCTGGGTACTGAAAATGACTTTATAGCCATAAAGCCTTGATGGGTGGGGCAAATTGTGTGCTGTGCAGACAAATAACCTTTCTGTGCCTCACCTGGTTTCAAGGATCTGAGTTTTGGAAGTGCTGGACATGGAGAGCTCATGGAAGTCCAGGGAGGAGGAGAGGTAAGTGGGTACTTGTGTTAGGATGTGAAGTGACTTGCACTTGAAAGAAGGCAAAGCTGGAACAGTGTCCAGACTTCCTGAGTCCAGCTCCTCCTGTTAGAAATCCTGTCCTCCAAACAACCAACTTGTACCACAGCTAAGCAGAGATAAATGCAAGTGGGACATTCCTTTGGATACTGCTATGGAGCTGTTGAACATGGCTGCGCTCCATCCAGTCGAGGGTCGTTCGGAATACCATGGCATGAAAGCAGGGAGCGGCAGTCATCACAGTTTGCAAAGGGAGAGCAGAGAGCGGTTTTCTTCTGCTTCCAATCTCTGGTAATGAACTAGCTATGTTCTCTCCAGGGCTTGGGCATAGGGAAGTAGTGGTCAAATGTGATTTCACAGGGTCCTTGCAAACTGGGGGCACACAGATGCCTGGCGAGAAAGAGAAGCCCTGGCATGGCAGTGCAGCACCTAATACCAGTGCTAGCAACAGAAGATCCCGTGGGCACCACGGCTCCGCAGGTGTAAGCTGGGTAACCCTTGCAGAGTGCGTCTGAGCGGGTGGAGCGCTGGTCTGCCTCTGGTGTTTTCAGTTCAGAAAGCCTTCGTGCCTTAGGGCTGTCAGTGTGTAACTACGTGTAATGGTAGCCCCTTTCATTTTTGTTGCCTATCTATAACTTGGGGTTCAGTGTTTTGGCTGGAAAGTTACACAGGCAGGTTTTAGTGACATGCAAAACAAGCTAGTTCTGGAAACTGCTTTAAGCCTCTGATGTAAGTGTTCAACAGCGAAGAAATTCAGAGGTACTTCAGGTGGTTTTAACACTTGGTGTTCCACAAATCTGAGAGCGGCTGCTGAGTGGTGTGATGGAATCAGCCCATTTGCCCTTGACTGAGGGCTGCAGTTTTATCACTCCCTTTTTGGAAAGGTGCTATTGTCAGCTCCTGTTAGAGCAGGTTCTTCCCCTCCCACTACCTTGTAATTCAATTAATTTCCCTACTTAGCAGTGGTTTTCAAAGAAATAAAATGAACTGGTACACAACAGCCCAAGCAGGGCATAGCTGGTAAAATTGTTTATTGTTATGTGCAAGAGAAATCGGTTGTGTGAATTACTTTTTCAATGATTTTAAAAACACAGGTAATTGCCTGATGGAATGCAGCTTCCCTGGGGCCATTATTGTCTTTCAGTTTAGTGCATACATATTTAAAAGCATATCATCTGCGAGGCAGAGCCGTCAGTCACACAGGTAAATGGGTGTTAAAATAATGTTTAAAATGGTTCGGTACCAGTTTGTTCTTGAGACAAAATTGCAGAGTTTGAGTTTTGGGAAAGCTGGTGTCTACAGGGAATGCTCTGGTAGGGAGATGGTGTCCAGGTGAATCTCTGTGGAAGATATCTGGGAATGGTCTTCTCCATGTCACGTCCCTGGATGCAAGTGCTGCCATAGTCTTCCTGTTGGTAAGTGCAGCTCCAGCTGGTGCATACCAGGGCGTTGGTGTGGCTAAATGTCAGGATGAAATTGTTAAATGTCTTCCTAGATAGGAGTTCTGGGTGCTCCAGAGGCTGCTGAGGGAGGAGAAGGTTTGCAGGTAGTCAGCACTTCCGCGAACGCATAGAACCTTTGCAGGAGCAGGCTGGTGGTGTGGACCACAGCACGTGGGATCAGGTCCTTAAATTCTGTGATTTGTCTCTGTGTTGCTCAGAGGTACAGGAGCTTGGGTGAGGTGGGAGAGGGAAAGATGTGTTTGTCAACTGTGTTTGAAATAGCCCCATGTGCTCTGCTTGGGTCAGAGCACGGAACAGACATTGATTTGGAAGAAGTGTTGTTTTGATCAATGTTTCATTTCTGTTTCTGCACTTCCCTTTCTTCTAGTGGGTCACTTTATTGAGCACTTGGCCTGTGTCCACCGTTGGGACTCTGATCAGAGATGTTTTAGTACCCATGAAGGCTTTGGTCTTCCTACAGGTGATGTTTGGAGCTCTGGATTGAGCAATTTCTCCACTTAAACTTTTCAACTTGTTGCTGGCTTCCTGAGGTGTCTGTCTCTGGCTGGATTTCTCATGTCCTACAATGCTGAGATGGTAAATCCAAAAATGCTTGGTTCATCTTCCTCCCTTCATGAGGATGGTATTTTTAGCTCTTAAATTATCAGGTCTTAGACAGCAACAAGATGCAACTTAATTTTCTTCTACATCTTTTGTAGAAAGAGGAAGCTACATGTCATATGTTGTATTCTTCCAGAAATAAAACCAGGGTATGAATCGCTGAGAAGCACGGCCACAGTCTGGTATGGCAACCTTAGAGCTGATGAGAGTGCACATGTTTTCCTTGCTGGGAATTAGGGGCCTTTTAAGATTCAAATAATGAGCTAATCAACATCAGTTTGAGCATCTTGCTCTACATGATCTGTGTGCAAAGCGGGAATGAATCTGTTATGCAAAGGAGAGGGAAGCAGTTTCTGAAATGCTATTAGTGAGTCAAAGAGTGTCTCAGAACAATTTCGGTGGCAGAACAATAAGGCGTCCCAAAGTATGAATGTAGCAGGCTGCAGCTGTCCACACAATTCCTCACCCGTGCTTCTGATGGCCAGAGAGATTCTTCCAAACCGCCGGTCGGAGATGAACTTAAGTGATAGAACAGCGTTGGTGGGAGTGGGAAAATCCTTGGTATGCCATTGTTTAATTGGGTTATGTAGCACATTAGTGGAAACTTAATTGGACCTTGTACTTCTTTATTAGAAGACCTTAACGAATTCTCATCGTACTACTTTTGACAAGTGGTTTTGCAAAGTTCAAGAGCCTTATCAGCATTCAGCCTGAGATTCCAGCTGAAATGATAATGTCCCTTGGAAAAAACATCATCTCCAGGATTGTTAATTAGTTTACAGTAGCATATTAAAGTATACATGGAGAGATTCACATCACTAATGAGGAATCTGCTCAAAAAAAAAAAAATCCCTTTTTCAGTTTTGTTCCCTCTTCTGTAGCAATTTAAAGGAAGTTCAGGACTGGTTGTTGCAGGGTAACAGTCCCACTGATGGATGTATTCCTCTGTGTTCTGGTTTAGTTTTACGAAGGGATTGTTTCCAACATGACTGGCCATGACATGAGGAGGTCACGGCACTGCTCCTCACGCTGCGATGCTTGGATGCTGTGATGTTTGAGAGCCTGCAGCTGAATGCCCGTTCTGAGGAGAAGCCTGGTCAGTTGGGCTTTGATGTTTTGAAAAATATGTTCAAAACCTACTCTCACTTAACTGAAAAATTTCTCTTCACCTCAATAGGGATGAGAGCTCTAGGATCATGTTCAAGCAGCCCAATTTTCATGAAGCCTCATCTTAGCAAGATGGGCTTTTTTCCCCCCCTCTCTAAAAAGCGGTGTTTATCTCAAGCTCTTCCTAGAGCAGCCAGAGGAGGAGCGTCCTGGTCTGTTTAGAATGCTGTTACGCCTCTGATGAACTCTGCCTGGGTCTGTGGCATCTTCCCTTGCCCAGGAAAAGGTGTGTTTTAGATCACCAACACAAGGAGTTGTTTCCTTCCTCTGCAGTGGGTTTTAAACTGGTGGGATGTTACCTGGTGCAGCTGGTCCTGTGGGCACCTGGATGATGGGACTGGGACAGACACAGGCTGTGGCAGCCCGGAAAGGGGTGGCTAAACCCCAGGAGTGCAATCATAATTAACTTCTCTGGCAGCACACTTATCTCCCTTTAAACCAGAGCTATTTCTCTTCAGCTTGTATTAGCTATGAAGAGGTTAAAGCTAAATTGAAATAAATGGCCTAAAGAAAACGATGAGAATTTGTGCTAGTTTAACTAACTGGGTTTAAGAGGTGAGCTGAGTTTAAACAGGTGGGACTTCCGAGCCTCGGCAGGGCCTGAGGAGGAGGCTTTGAGTGTGCGAACGTGATATTCCACTGAGGATTCTAATTTGCCTAGTTCTCATGTATAATAAAATACGCTAGATACATGACACTTCATGAATTAATGCAAGAGTGTAAAGCACGGAGAGAGGTTCTTGTACAGGATTTGTTCTTATGCAAATGCCAAGCAAGGCTCTAAATGGAGCTGGCTATCTGGAGTCGTGGAGCCTATTTCATGCTTCGCTTCAGGGTTTCCTCCTGTCTCCTGAACCATGTTGTTATTAGAGGGTGTGTGCATGGATGTGGGGAGGGAAATTAGGAAGGAAATGCCCAGACCAGCACAAGCCCATATAAACCCCTGCGCGTGAACGTGAGCTTTAATTTCATGCAATGGACACAAAAATACAGGTATTGCCAGGGTTGGTGTAATGAGAATAATGTGTGTCTAAGGTCAGGGGTGACGTGTGCTGTGGGTGGCAGCCCCGTGGCCCTTTGCATTCAAAGGCGAAGCATTGCTGTCCTTCCTCATCCCGGGGAGAGCTTGGCTCCATGCCGGTCACTCAGTCGCTGCTGTGGCTGTGCACGGGGGCTGACAATGTGTACGTCCTTCCTCTACCTGGGCTCCTCTACCCTGTCCCAGAGGCACCGGCTGTCTCTGTGTCTCTGTGCAGTGCTGGGCTGCCCAGATGGCAACTGCCCGGGTGATGCAGCAGCAATAAGCTCTGCATCTCTGCAGAGAGGGATGCAGGGGGTCAGGTGGCCATGGCTCTCTGCATCCTCCTTGCCAAAACTCTCCTGCCCATGCTGAAGTGGGACCGAGCCCCGCTTTGGGCAGCGCAAGCTGAAGGGAGTGCAGCCCTGGCCATGATGTGTTTGTGCCAGCAGCTCCACGATGACAGATGAAGAGACACCTGCAGGAAAAACAGACCCCAACCAAGGCTGGTGGCAAGGTGATGGAACGTGGAGAGTGCCAAAGACAGCTACACCCCCACACTGCTACCAGGATGCTGTCCCTTCCCTGATGAAACCTGTAATTAGATGGAAAAGATGACAGCTGGTTCTGATGGCATAAAAACAGAGACATGGCTGCAGGAACAGAGATTTTTTTCCTAATGCAGCTGGAATTAAAACTGGGGAGGGGGAAACGGAGACTTTGATAGCCCCATACAATAAAACTTTCCTGCATCAGTTTATTGTCTTAATCTTTGGGAAAGTGAAGCAGCTGTGTAAATGGGAAGAAGAAAGTTACTGTCACGGGGGTTCCAGGCTGGGATTAGGGTGGTTACCGGTCGTGAGTGTGATCAGTGCCACTCCGGGGATGATTCTCCTCGTCTCCCACCCTTTGGTCTCTCCGGACTGCGTGTGCTTCATCCCTGCCTTCTGTGCTGACGTGCTCCTGCTGAACCCTGGCACTTGCACCTCCAGACATTGTTTAAGAGTTTCTGCCTTTGTTCTCTGATGCAAAACCTCAGTTCCCACTGAGTTCTATATGAAATAATTACATCGATGCACAAACTCGAGGAAAATAAGTTTTTTAAGCTGTGTGGAGCCTGATCTGACAATTCTATTAGGTTTCGGTGGGCACCTGCTTGACCCTGTAAATTGAAACTCCGCAAGGTCACTCCGTGTCTTACCATGGTATTTAATTTTCTGCGCTTCGGCAGCGGGGGGTGAAAGGAAGCAGGAATGGGTTTATGTAAATCTGGGTAGGAGCTGAATGTGACAAAAAGAACTCTATTAAAAAAAAAATGGCTTTAATCATGCAGAGAGCATTGCTCTTTCTGTTTTTCCCTGTTTCTGCATCTCTGGCTCCTAAAGTGGCAAGGCAGGTTTGCAGACTGAAGTGACACAGCAGCTGCTCAGGGTTCTGTGAACTCCTCTGTCTGCACCACACGCTTGTTCTGACTTTTAGCGTTATAAACCCGTCCTTAACAGAGACTTTGATTCATGCTGTAATGATGGAGTTGGGAAGAGCTGTAACATAACATCCAACCCTGCGCTGCCTTGCTAGCAGGGCTGTGCCTGTCGTTAGCATCACTGTGAATGCCATTTATGTGTGCTACGGGCATTAATATAATGAATTGTTAAGAACGCACCAGGTTGACATAATTTGGGAACAGATAACATGCCAAAGAACTTCAGAGCCTGGGAAGAAGTGTTTTGGTAGGAGAGAGTGGCGTGATTTACTGACACCTCCTGTTCCCCCCTCCCAAACCTCCTGAGCATTCATTACGCCTTAAATATTCTCACACGGAGTTTTTCCAATGGTCTAATTATAAACTTCATTATAATTGTTCATTAGTTTTATTTTGTTCAATTAGCTTAACAAGTTGCCAAATGAAATACAAGACTGGCAATTAGCTTGATCTAATTGTAATGAGCCACTCAAATTGGGTCACCAAATATGTTCGTTTATAGCACTTTTTTTTTTTTAATCTTTTTTCAATTGGTGAACAATAACATAAATATTCAGAGCATCTCCTGCTCTAACTAGTGGAAATTTCCCACTCATTTATTGAAGTAGAAACAAAAATCAATGTGCTCTTGGTAGTTTGGAAACGCACAGTTCAGGTCCCTGGGTCGCCCTGGTTTAACCGGATGCCGTCCGCAGCCAAGCGGGGCCACGGGCCCGCGTCCAGGCCCTTGTCCTGCAGCACGGAACGTGCCGCCTGAGCTGCCAGGAGAGCGGCCGCCTCTGGCCTCCTGTCCGTCCATCTCCTCTGAATTCCAGAGAAATCTGGTTTTAAGACACCTTGCAAAAACAGCTGAGCGGCGAATTCTGCTGTGCTGCCTCCACCACGCAGGGCAAGCGCTGCTGGGTAGGTGAGGAGAGCGCCTGGGACTGGGGGCAGCAGTCCTTGCTGCGAGGGGCTGCTCTTAAATTTTATCCGAAATCTGCTGCAGAGGGAAATCACTCAGCAGCTGAGCTCTTTGCTCTCAAAATGAAAAATGACCCGCGGAGGCTTTGCCCACAGCCCCCCAGAGCTGCTCGCTCTGTGACGTTGGACCCATAGACAAGGCCAGAGTTTTTCCCAGGGAAAACCCCTGGAAAAAGGATTTCAGATTCCCTTTTCTGTGAGCTTTGCAGCAGCAATCCACGTTATACGATCATGGAGTGGTTTGGGGTGGAAAGGACCTTGAAAGACCACCTAGAGCCAGCCTGGGCGGTGGTCCCAGGGGAAACCACAACGGGGCCGTGCCCTGCTGAACGCTAAAAGGTAAAACTGTGCTTTTTAAAACCACTGTGAGCGACAAAGGGTGCTGGGGGGCTTTGGGCAGCCGAGTGCTTCAGTTTGAGCTGCTCCAGGAGGAGGAAAGTTTTGGACACGCTCAGCCCTGCACAGCAGCTGGTTTTGCTGTGATTTTTGGACAACCCTGCGCTTTTGGGTTTTTTTTGCCCGACTTCCCTTTTGCCACACAGCTCTTGGATCTGCTCCTGTTAAGTCGCTGTTTAGCAGAAGCTCTTGGCTCACATGGTCCGGTGGATTTGATGCCACCTCTCCCAGAAGCTAATACAGGCGGGAGGAATTATTTGGTGTGAATAATTCCTCCTGCACATCATGCGCATCGCATCTAAACCGCAGGGATGAGCAGCGCAGTTGTGACTCCTTAGCGAACTTCAGTGGGGCGTTAACAGGACTCGGCCCTGCACTTGGATTTCTCTGGGATCTTGTCCTGCGTCTGACCGATGACAATGCGATAAAATATTAAACCAGCCCAGAGACTACCCCTGCCTGTAAGTAATTAATAAAGCACCGCTGCAAGGGCAAGCGCAATGGGTCGATGAAGCTGTGTGCCAGCCCAAATCTGTACTGCTTCCCTGTGGTCTACCAAACCCATCCCTGACAGATAGATGAGTTTGGTGGTCTATTAACGCAATCTTTTAATGTTTCAGCCAGGGATTTTGTTCTACGTAGCAAGAGGGAGAGGAGTTGCTTGTCCTGTCTGAGAGACAAGTTCCCCTCCGCAGACGGTGCACCCACAGTCGCTTTTTGCTCCACAAATCCCCTTTTCACGTGGTGCTCTCTCGCCGCTGCCTCTAATTCGTTTTGTTTGCCAGCGGGACACGGACGGTGTCAGTGCTCAGCTTGCTGAGCAGCTTGAGATTCAAGATGCTGACGGCGCAGAGAACTCGCACCTCTGCCTTTCATGCCACAGGCACCTACATCAGCTCCTCAAATATCATCCCAAGGCATTGTGCAGCTTAACGAACGCACCCACGGTTAACGCCCGCATCTGGGGATGTGCTTTTACAAAATTTCTAGGCAAAAATTTCTCAGTATAAACGCTGAAATGAAGCAGCGTCACAGATGACAGGGCTTCAAAGCCGGAGCACAAGCAGGGTGCGGGGAAGGAAGAAGGCAGGCGCATCCCCCTCCCTTGATTCACGAGGCTTTCTGGGCGCCGCATGCTCCCGTTCTGTCTCCGGGCTGCCTTTGAACCAGCCCCTTCGATGGCTTCAGGCATCTCTTCGTTTAGCTGAGCAAACATGAGAGAAGAAATCTGTCAGAGCGGCAGGTCCTGCGTGCGTATTTTGTATGCATTTCTGAGCACAAAGGCTGGTTTAATGAGCACGCAGCTCTCTGCGACTCCTGTTTGCAGCAGCCCCTCGGTGACAGAGTCACCTGAGAACTTTCCCAGCTACGACCTCCATGGAAAATGCTCTATTTTTTGGGTTGGTTTAGTTTTCTGGGTAACATCGAGTATTGAGGAACACGGGAGCATCCACTGGTCCCAGCTGCACGCAGTGTTGGGGGCTGAGCTCCTTACGCCTGGGGCAGCTGCTCCAAGCATGGCCATGTCCCTTGTCCCCGTGCCCTGCACCAGCCCAAACATGTCCGGTCTGATCCTGCCTTCGCCTTCTCTGGCACTTCCTCAACCGGAGGAAGAGATGAGACGTCGCGATGGGGCAGGGGACCAGGTGCCCAAGCCCCATCTCCTCTGCAGGTGGCTCAGGGCTGGGGTCTGGCCGGTCACTCGCGGCTGCCAGACGCAGGGCATTTCACCCTGGCACACGCGTGCGGGTTTTGCCGAGCATCCCCCCCACGTACAGGTGTTTTACATTGCGCAGAGAGAAATCAGTCAGTCTCCTGCTCAGCCCTGTCTTAAACCAATTTAATTAAACGCAGGTAAAGGAGGGAGCAGAAATTATGGCAATTCATCACCTTTTAGTCTCTGCAGGTGCTCGGTGGCAGCGGGGCACTGCAGCTCCCACCGCCCTGTGCTTTTCCTTCCAGGAGTGATTAACCCTCTCCCTTCTGGCGAGCAAAGCCCCCTCCGCCTCTGAGGGGGCTTTAAGGATGAGAGAGAAGAGAATTAAAAGCAAAAAAAACCCCAAACCCAACCCCTTGATTCAGTTCCTGCCTTGCTCACAGGTTCCCTGCGTGACGCTGGGTGAATCACGCACCCCCGTGACTCACGCCAGCCCCACGCTGCCGGGTGCACAGCGGCTCCTTCTTCTCGACTCGACCCTTGGGTTTCTCCCTCTGCGGGTGATGCCGGGGACCAGAGCGGGGCAGATCCCCAGGGGACCCCGTTTTGCATATCAGGGGTGCCACAGGACCAGCTATGGTGTGGGTGGTAAAGTTCCTATGGAGGGGGAAGGACGGCTCACAGGGCTTGGGTTTCTTCAAGGTACCCTCAACAGCACTGCCAGTGCGCTTCCCCCTCTGTAAAACGGGGACTGCGATGATTTCTCTGCTCATCTGCTCTAGGTAGAGCACAACACCCTGCGCAGCAGCTACGGGGCAAATCACCCCAAGGCCGGGCTGCTGGCAGGAGCTCCCGTATCGGAGCCGCCAGCGATGCTCCCGCCTCAGTCCCATAGACCCAGGATTCGTTACTGCCGTGTTTTCCAACATTGCAAAATGGATGCAACTATATTTATGGAAAATCTGGGCTTTCTCTGACCTGGAGCTAATGCTCTTTCTTGCAACTTGCAAACAAGCGGTCGGCAGACGCAGTCTGATGGGACAGCCCGCCTTAATGACGCTCTAAATGAACCAGGCTTTCGAAGGGGACCAGATGGCACCACTGGCAGACTTTCCGGCTATCCGCTCTCCGCACGCGGCACTGGGGCGGCTTCTTGCAAGGAAACTGTCTGACTGACTTGCAGCTTCCAGTTGGTGCCAGTTAATAGCTGAGGTTGAGCAGGCTGGTGGCAGCATTTTGTCTTTCCACAGAGGAACGTGGTGCCGGGCTCTTGGAGCCCAAGCGTGCTGCACTGCTTGCTGCCATGTCCATAGGGCCATGGGGACATCCATGGGGACATCCATTGGGACTGAGATTTGCTTTTCTTCATTGCTGAGGTTTCTATCCCAGAGTGAAATCTGCCCCGTATGTTCTACAGCCCCATATGAGCTATAGGACAAGGTGCCCTCGTTTGACTGTACGCTCTGGTCACTTAAAGGAGGAAATGCTAAAATAGGAGCAATTTTCATCTCAGTCCTGTCAAAGCCTCCTCCCACTCCTCAGGCAGCGGCCAATCCACCGGCCAAACCAACAATTTCTTCCCAATCCTGCCCCGTTGGGCAGGGCAGGCCCCTGGGGACAGGCAGGGAGCCGGGCTTGTCGGCTGCCAGCGGACCTCACCGCGGGTCGTGGTGCTGACGCTCCCAGCGCTGCAGACAAGACCTGGATTTATTGCCTTTTCCCAGAGCCGCTCACCCTTTTCCTTGGTTTAGAGGCATCTGATGCTCCGACGAACGCAGCCCCTCTGATTTCACAGTGCACCGTGAGGCATGACTTGTCCAGCTGGGAATAAAGTGTTTTCCTTTCCTATAATCTCCTCCTTTGTACTTAAGTGTAAATAAATAACTAAGGTCAACTTCCAAAGGCTGCTCAGCACACAAGATCAAAATATTTCTGTTCAAAAGCACCAGAAATGTTTAGATGTTACCATTTTCTTCCCCCAGCCAAATCAGTTTTTGACCTGGACTCACCAGCTGCTGTAGCGATCCCCAAACCCGCAGGTTTAGGACAGATTGGGATTGGTTCTTTCGGAACCACCAAACTGTTTTTAGGTCTGGCAGGTTTTAATTATAAATGCTGATCTAACGGCTTGGGGTACAAAGTGATAAAATCTTTAAAATTCTCGTCCTTGCTGTTTACCTAAGGGTGCTCCCAAAACCGTCAGTCTTCTGACACCTGAGTGATGTAAAAAACCCGCCAGCTTTCCGTAACGTGGCAAACCCTTTCAAGCCTTTCATGACATGGGTTGCCCCTGCGTGTAAAATCGCTCCGGCACAGAGGAAGTCTAGTAACACCCAGCAGAACAACTTAAAAGAAAATCTCCTTCGGGAGAAGAATTTCGTTGAGGAGATGAGAGACGCAGGTTACGGCACTGACCAGGAAACGGCGAGCCAGGCTGTACGCCAGCTAAGGAGCTTGGAAACGGCTCAGCAGCTGACGGAGAAACCAGGAGCTGGGATGAATTGTGCAAACTCAATCAACGAGCATTCATCATCCCGTTGCTTGGACAAGGAAGCTGCGCTTCATCAGCTGTAACGATTTATTTTGTGGGTTCATTGCTAATTCTGACCCCCTTCCTCCGTGATCACTTCTAGTTTCACTGATTTATTTGTACACGGTCCCTAGTGTTCAGTGGCAAAACTTTCGCAAGTGTTTGATTTTGTTTGCATTTTATTTTGTTGTGGTTTGTTTCTTGCAACACAAACAGCAGGAGGGGAGAGGGCAAGGCCAGAGCAACCATCTCATGGTCTGTAGGCCTCACCTAACGCTTGTTACCTGTAACTTCATTGTCACCTGGATGATATTAGCCTTCATTAAGAGACAATAAAAGCATTAAAGCATTTTTTTTTTTTAGAGAAGGGAGAAGATTGTACTACTTTATTTGTCTGAGAGAGGCATGTGATGGATCAGCACACCTTTACTCTTCATCTTAAGGACAGGTCTGAAACATTCCAGGCCAGGTTGGGTTGGCCAGGGCTCTGAGCAACCTGATCTGGTTGGAGATGTCCCTGCTCCCTGCAGGGGGTTGGACTGGATGGGCTTTGACGGCCTCTTCCAGCCCAAACCCTTCTGTGATTCTACGACTAACCCGAGCAGTCCCACGTGCAGCACAGGACGGGGGCTGAGCGCCTTTCGGCCAAGGCACCTGCGTCTCTGCAAGCAGGGCGACGTCCTGGCCGGCCCTTCTTCCCTCCGCAAAATGTCTCACTTCGGGTTTTATTTCAAATGCTGGTTATAAAACCACGCTGAAAAATGAGTGAATGCTTTTGGGTGCTGCCATTAAGGTGAGGCAGTGGGTGAGGCTCTTGGCCGTGCGTGGGGACAGGAGAAGGCGCTGGCCCAGCACGCACCAGCTGGGGATTGTCTCTGGTTTTGGGCTGCAAAAGAGAGTTGTCTCATACCGACCCGTGCCCCCTGCGGGGGGGGCACACCAATGCAGCCCAGCCCCAGGGCAAAGCCCACGGATGGCTTTCGGACGGCCTTTGTGCACCCCTCTGCACACCCCTTTGTGCACTCCCTTGCGCTCTCCTTTCACGGCGGCACAAGCTGGCAGCGCGTGTGCCTCTGCCTGCCTGCCCACAGCAAACCAAATGTTCCCCCTGTGGCCCCCAAAAAAGAAACAGGGATGTCTGAAGTAGGTGATGAACTTATTTTGGATCCCCAAGTTTCCACTAACAGCTGAATGTTCCTGTTGTATTTTATATCAAGTACCAAGAGCAGACAGCAAGATCTTCATTACTACAGCTTTTTAAAAAAATCATTTATTAGTTTTACCTTCCTTGAGGAAACTAAATTTTTGGGTTCTCTTGTCTTTTTTTTTTTTTT